>JAVYIG010015473.1:0-35782 GCA_035222895.1 Strongylocentrotus droebachiensis
CTACACACCCCCAAGAAAGATTACCGAGTCAGAGTCCTTTTCAGGACTCCTCAACCCCCCCCCCCCTCTCTCTCTCTCTCTCTCTCACACATGTTGCACCAGCAAGCCTACTGTATATCTACATCACCATGCAAGCCGACACTTACAAGCAGCATCAAATCCAACCTATATGATTATTTTGTTAACCTCTAAAAGAAAGCAGAAAAATCAAAATAGCAGATTGGTTTCAATGAAAATTAGACCAAAGATGAGAAAGTTATGAATTTTGTATTTATAGGTTAGAATCCTTATTGGCCTACCTATGGGCACTCCAAATTGGCTGAAACTGCAGTGTCACTATGTCTATGACGAAGTGCCAGACAATTTTCCCGTTAGTTGCAAGACACAAAATGACTATAATGTCAATCTTTAGAAATGTTTGACTCACGAGGGTCTCTTTTTTTGAGAGAGAGAGAACCGTTAACAACATAAACTACCATAAAATATATTTGAGACATGGCCCAAGGTCGAAGATGCTCCAGAGATGAACATAAATTATGATACATTTGTAAAAGCCGAACGGGAGAGTTGTCAATGGATATGCCACAATCCAGTGACCAAATTGCTAATTTGCGAAAAGCAGCGATTCACATAACATATTTCAAACATTTATAACTTTCTTATTATAGGTCCGATTTATTTCTAACTTTCGCCATTTTGTTTAACTTATTTTTCCTCTTTCATACAATTTAAATCATTATAAGGGTTGGATTGATATCATCATTTGTCAGAATCATATCTCTCAAATCACATCCATATTCACATATATTATGAAGTACACAGGACAAGCTGCTTCTAAAGATACCTCACACAAAAACAAAGGTAACTCTTGGAGATTGCGCCAAAGCATAAGAAAAGGCTCATCTGTTGCCGTCTTCAAAGCTTTGTTAAAGACGGAAAATTGTTTTTAGAAGCTTTTGATCATTTAGTTTATGTCCATTAAACAGCACTGTTAGGTTTTTTTTTTTTATCACAGTGCAGTAGAGTATGTTTTAAATAGTGGCTGCGGCCGCTGCGCTATATAAATTGATGTAGTTATTATCATTATTATTTTTAATTAGTTTTATTATTGCCCTTTAATTCACCGCAATTTAAAGTGTAGGTTGTATCACAATGACAACATTCTCTTTTCGTTGTTGTATACAAAATATGTGTCCCGCTCATTTGGTAAGACGCGTATAGTCATCATTTACCCCATTGCCTACTAGAACCGGATAGTCCCTGTATTAAGCCAATGGGAATGAGAGAAGTCAGTAGTATACGGGGTAACCCGTTAAAACTTGGATTCTGTTCTTCCAATATTTCTGCTTCTGACATAGCCAACTTTATAAAGGTTGTATTCCCCGTTAATACAAGGTTACAGAGCGTTTTGATATACAAAGGATCCTTGTTAAAAGAACAGTTTATCTCATTGCAACACAGTGATTGTGATGGTACAACTTCTTTATTTCATTATGGGCAGCGTTTCACAAAACTGTCATAAGTACAAGTTCATCGACATCCCATTGAAATGCGTGTATGAATTGTAACGCACGTTTCAATGGGATGTTGGTGAAATTGTGCTTGTGAAGGTTTTGTGAAAGGATGCCCTGATGACTTCTTTAAAGGTACCGTAAGGTAAAGTTTTGGGAAATTTTGACAATTGGGTGGATAGTAATTCTTTAAAATATTGATATATTTGGATGCCCCTGTGGATGTATCATAAGCATTAGAAAATTGAACCCATAAAACACTTCTGCTTTCGAGAAATTGAATAATAAAATATTTGCGGTGCTCCCGGTAAATTTCAAATATTCCAAATAGCGCCTAAGGCCATTCCATGGTTACTGCGACCATGAAAATCTCAGAACATGCAATTCTGATATAAAGTCTCCAACGGGAATAGCAAATCGGTCGATTGTGGTCAAGAAACATTGTTTTAAAGCTAAAGTAATATCAGTCTTGAGAGGAGCTATACAAAGTAAAGAGATTATTATGTACGATTTCATCACTTTAGACTCGAATTCAACGCGACAACGATTATGGAATATTGTAAAATTGCATTTGCTTCTAATATGTTCATTTGAACCAAATTCATGACCCCATACCGAAACTTTGTATTACCTTTAATGCTAATAGAACAATGTTTCAATTTAACAAGGTTATTCCCTTAGGCTCTGAATGATTTTGTTACGAACAGCGACGACTATCCCTTTCGTTTACAATTGAAATGTACATGTATATTATATCAATTTAATCAATTTAAATGGGAAGTCCATCACTCCCATTTGCTTCTAGAAAGCAAATGAAAAACGACCTTGTAAGATACGCCACAGACTTGCCAATTTCCATTGATCCAACCTAAAAATTCATACCTTTCTTATTTTTTATCGGATTTTGCTCCCAATTCCACTGATCTCTTGTTCTCATTTTCCTGCTTTCATTGAAAACCAACAAAAAGTTAGTGTCGACTTTTCCCTTTAACCTGGTTATTTTCCCTAATCTCAGAACTTTCAATCAGCAAATTTGATCCATGATGCTAATGATACTGAATATAATGTTTGTGCGCACCTTAAAAAGAAGGTTGAGTTCTGGGAAGAGGTGAAAAATAATTTGTGAGCGTTATCATTCTTATTATGCAAGTGTGGAAAAACATCAGATAAGACATGTTCCCTGAAAAGCGTGGCTCTTCAAATGCCTTCATATTCTAAATATGTCATGTAACATCGTAAAAATCCTACCCGGATTTTTACGATGTTACGTGCTTGTGTTGTCCCATATTCATCTTTCTGTGTACATAGTTTGTATGTAACTTTACCAAGACTTGGCCAAATTTCTTATCATTTTGATGATTCCAGAACCTTGCAATACACACAAATTCTTATATGCTAGATGATCAACCTTTTCAGGTCGATTCCACACCGTTTCTTTCACAATCATGGCAATCGCATAAACTCAACTTCATCGTTAAGCTGCCTAGGGCCAGCTGATAACTATACACAATATAGAGAACTCCACGCATTGTGGATGGTGGGTACATACTGTAACCAGCTGGCCCTGCACAGCTAAGGTGCGCAAGAACACTACTGCGGAACGTCTCTAAGTGTAACATTTTTGAGCGTCGTGTAACGCCTGGCTGGAATGCTCCCCAGGGAGTGGAGATTGTGCACACATTGTGTGCGGGCAAGCACTGAATCCAATGATCGGGGTAAAAGAATATTTTGTAAAGCGCTTAGAGACATTTGAATTAAGCGCTATATAAACAAATTAAAGAAATATAATTAAAAAATTATAATGAGTACGAGTACAACTTCTGCACAGATTCTTGTCACTGTAATATTCACTTTTCATTGGTACTATCGGTTTGTTAAGTTTCCTTGTAAAGCCTGTGTGTGACAGCATGGCGTACAAGGTAAACGTTGAGCGAGAATGTCCTCCCGCATATTTCACAAGTGAAAGGCTTCTCACCCGGAACGTCTCTAAGTGTAAAATAATGAGTACCAGTACAAACTTCTGCACAGATTCTTGTCACTGTAATATTCACTTTTCATTGGTACTATCGGTTTGTTCGGTTCCCTTGTAAAGCCTGTGTGTGACAGCATGGCGTACAAGGTAAACGTTGAGCGAGAACGTCCTCCCGCATATTTCACAAGCGAAAGGTTTCTCACCCGTGTGTCTCACCATATGGGTCTGGAGGCCAAACTTGGAAGTGAAGGTTCTTTGACAAAGCTCGCACGTGAAGTTTCTCACCCCTCGATGGCACCGCTCATGCTTCTTCAACGAGTGTAGTTCCAAGAACTTCTTGCCGCATACCGTGCACTCGTTCTTCTTGACATGATCCCTGTGCATCCTGTAGTTGTGCTCTGAGAGTCTCCTGGACGTCCGGAACCACTTGAAGCATGGTTCGCATTTAAAGGGTTTGGCGCCTGTGTGGTCCTCTTTGTGGTTGTTCTGTGCCTTCAACGAGCTGAAGGTCCGCGGGCATTGCTCACACTTGTAGGGACGGGAATCGACTTGCAGCACCAGATCTTTTTTTTTGTGGAACCGGCGAATGTGATGCAACAGGTCACTTTTTTTGGCATAGCTCCTGTGACAGGATTTGTGCTTGCATTGGAAAGGACGTGGTGTTTCATAATACCCAAACCTCCTTCCCAATCTATCTGACTCTTCTTGGGTATACCCGACTTTTTGTTCAGTTCTCCTCAGCTGTAAGTCAGATGTGGAAGCCTCGTGGTGATCTTCAATTCCAGAGGCACTGTCCACACTGCGCAGGTCCTCTTCCTCTTGATCACATCCAGGATCTTCCTCCTCACTTATCCAACCTCCATTTTCATCATCCATTCCAGACTGACGAGGCTCACAATGATCAGGTTCCTCTTCATCAGAGGCAACATCCTCGACCTGATAATCAGTGGAACCCTGCGGATGACCTTTCATAGCCCTTGACCTCTCCTCTGCTTCTGACTCTGCTCTGCTCCATTGCTCATTATCTCTCTTCAGCAGTGTGCAGACAGTCCTGTGCGCAATCATCTTCATTTTACCATGCACTAGTTGTCTGCAAAGCCGACAAGTGTACTTTTCCAGACGCCTCTGGATATGGTGGGCATTGGTTAGATGCCGTGTGTAACTGGACGTGTAACGGTACTTGTTCTCGCAGAGGAAGCAGCTGTGCAAGCGCTCTGCATGGCCATTTCGATGCCTGATGTGCTCTTGGAACGACTTGCAGACCAGGCCACAAACTTCGCACTTAAACTCCTTGATTTGTGTTCGGTGGAAGAGCCGGTGGGAGTCCAACAAGCCCTCGTGGTTGAAACTCTTACCACAGGTGGGGCATACGTGGTCCCCACTACTTGGTGCAGGAGCCACTCGTCTAGGCAACACAGCAGCTTGCTTGCTGGTGTTAGTTCTTTTTGGAAGTGCCGGAGGTCCGTTGGTACTTCTTGAGGGATGCACATTGCCATGAGGTAGAGTGCCTCCGGAGAGTCTCTCAACGTTCCGGACAGCTTGCTTGCTGGTGTTAGTTCTTTTTAGAAGTGCCGGAGGTCCGTTGGTACTTCTTGAGGAATGCACATTGCTCTGGGGTAGAGTGCCTCCGGAGAGTCTCTCAACGTTCCGGACAGCTTGCTTGCTGGTGTTAGTTCTTTTTAGAAGTGCCGGAGGTCCGTTGGTACTTCTTGAGGGATGCACATTGCTCTGGGGTAGAGTGCCTCCAGGGAGTCTCTCAACGTCCCGGACGACGCCACCTTTATCAATCGAACTACTCTTGGAGGCAACTCTCTCACCTGTCCTTCGGACGACATCCTTTTTGTGGCAAACCTCCCTGGCAAAATGAGCAAGTTGATCAGAAGCAGTGCCGGTGGCGCCCTTGGCAGAATGACTAGAAGCAATATACTGTGGAGGCCGTTGCTTGGACGGTCCTTCCTTATGCTCATGAGTGAACTTGATGTGTCTCAGCATCTTCTTTGAGGTCTCGCACCTGGCTTTGCACTCCTTGCACTCAAAGTCATCAGTATCTGGAAAGGGAGGGATACCACACCATGATTAGGCAATAAACGGGTGTCCTGAGTTCATGAAATGCAAGTTGACCCATTGCTTACTGGAACCTGGTGGTCCCTGTGTTAAGTCTATGGGAATTAGATAATCCAGTAGACAGCGGGTTAAAAGTCAATTTGAGGAAATGTGGCAAAAAGATGTCATTTGTTGATAATTCAATGTACACATCAAATGCGTTGTATGGACCAAAAATTCCTAGATCTCTAACTAGCTACATGTAGATCAACAAATATGAATCCAACATAAACAATTAAAGTGTTTGGTTTCAATTTCTAAAAATACATCTTCTTCTTTTTCCTACCTTTTTGATAGTTCAGCTCAGACAATGCCATGTTGAATCCTATCTTCTCTCTGTATTCATCAGAGTAGAAGACCTTGAGTTCCGTACCAGGTTGGATGTTGTCCAGGGCTCTGAAGTAGATATCCCCGTAGTGCTGGAAGGCCTCTAGGTTCTGTTCTTCTCTGGTCCTTGCAGGGTTGATGTGGTACAACCAGTTGTTGTGGATCTTGCTCTTACCGTCCAGGTAGAACCACACGACTCCTCGAAGGCACAGCTGCAAATAAACCAAGGGGAAACTTATAATGTACAATACTCAAACAAACTACCCATACAAAAGTAGATGAACCTAGCAGGTTCTTGCTGTGAAATCCTAACCGCTAATGTTAAGTCTAATTTAACCTTAACTACTTGGTGAAGTATTATGCACACCGAGGTATATTATGCACCTGAGTGGAGAGTGGCAAATGTAGATTAATGTCTTGCCAAAAGACATTAGTGCTGTGCCTGGTGTCGAACCGCCTTCCATTTGATCAACAGATCAGTGATGTATCCACTGCAACAGCCATAACTACCATAACCTAAAGGTTTACCATAAAACCTTACCCTTAAACTTTAAAGTGACTCGGTAACATTGTTGAAGGTTGATGAAAAAAATTGATTAATTTTTGTATAAAATGTTACTTATTATATTCCTTCTAATGCACTTACCCTCTGACATGCAAAAAATCCTGAACAAGTTCTCAAACCACAAAGATATATATGGTTTTCTTTGAAGGCGTCGATGTACGACACCCTCTTACAGTGACTAACAGTAAATTCTCCCAACCATTTTTGAATTTTCCCAACCGTTTTTCCATGAAAAAAAAGACATAAAACAGGCTATAAAAAATATGTCAACACTTAGATGTCTGGAATGGAATGTGGAGCCATTTTATTGCTTTGTGAGATTTCCATTCACCTAAAATGTAATTAAATTGTAATAATATAGTTGGGAGAATTAAGGAATCGATCAGAAAAGTTTTTCCCAATTTGTACCATGAATAATGGTCTGTTTTCACTCAAATTTTCAGATTATCTTTAATTGTACATCTAGCATTGAAGTCACTACCTTAAGCACCACTATCTCTCATCTGAACAATGTTACCAAGTCCCTTTAAAGATAAAGTTAAGTTCTGGTCATGCGATTGCATTGTGAAAGAAACATTGTGGAATCGATTAGAAAAGGTTGATCATCTAGCATATACATGTAAGTTTTGTGAACTGCAAGGTTTTAAAAATCAGTTCAGTTAAAAAAGGTACTATATCCATTCAAGTTATGCATTGTAACTTGAAACAGTTTGCAAAATTTTCGGTTCCAAAAAGTACTACGGTACATCCAATTTCAGTTCCAAAAATTTAAAAAAACCTAACCATTACAAGCCAGAGCAAATAACACTGAGTTCCTATAGGAAATATATTTATTCAGACGGTCATATCTCAGCCAATACTTTATATTCAATTGGTTTTCGACATTTGGACATTATTTGTTATGCTCTTTCGGAAAATGAAGAAAAAAATTGAAAATTCTAAAAATAGATTTTTGATGACGTCACACTTCATCACTCTATTAACTCTTATCGTGCCAAGAACACTGTTCTGTGCATGCGCTGGCGTGCCACGCACACATAATCGGGTTTCTGTTGACTTGCCATGGACACATAAACTCTCATCCGCTCGCGTGCCACGGACACATTTTCGTGCATAAGTACACAAGCTAATTGTTATGCCTATTGTGCGATGCGCATTGCGTGCACGCATGAATGCTTACTGTATTTGTGGAGGGGGTTTATTGTTGTTTTGATTTTGCGTGCTTCACGTATACCGTTACATTGGATTTTCCTGAGAAAATTGCGATATTTTATCATCAAATTTGTCAGTTTTGATCATGGCCCCTCAGATTGTGTGCGGGAAATGAGACAACGAATTGGTTTGACAACTCACTGATAGTGCTTATTTACTTTACCAAAATTACAGATTCATGAAATGATATTGGTATCAACAGAAAGAGGGTTAAATTTCCTACAACTTTAACGTACAATTCTTTTATATACAATATACAGATGAGATGTTATAGTGGATCAAACATAGTAACAATTTAAACTACACGCACTTGAACCAACCCTAAATTAACTAAGCACACAGGAGATTAGTAGCGGGCACAATAGGGATTAGCACTGTGGCACTGGGTGAATTGCATAGGGGCAGCTTAAGAGTTAAGCAGCCAATCGATAGCGTGCTTGCGTGTACAAAACACTATAACGGTAGTGTGCATGCGGCCTTATGGCAGGATATGAGTTAACTAACCTCCCATGTAGAACCTATATCTTTTCCTGCTGTCTCATTCAGAAGGGATCCGTTATAAGGGCCAAAGCACTGCCCCTTGTCGATGACCCGCCCGGTGCTGACTCCAGCGATGCGGCCGCCTCCAGCAGCAAACTTATAGCTGAAGCCCTGGGGAAGATTGGCGGAGATGACCGGCTTCGGAATCGGCAGCTGAAGAGTACTACTGTTTCAAAGTAAAACAATACCAGAGGGCGGTGTGTCATTTTGCTCTCTGGAAAAGAGTCAAACGGCTTTTAAAAATGCTCTTAAAGATACTATTTTCCTTTTGCAGCCAACATCAAATTCTGTCGAGCTTTGCAGGAATTATGAATATGCCAAGTATGTCCTTTCTCTGAAATTTAACATTAGCAGTGTCCTAGTATTCAAATTATGCAAGGAAACCTGTTTACCATTTAGACTTCACTGTCAGACACCATTGAGTGACTGACATCTTTTTTTCTTTCGTGATAACATACATAAAATGAGCTGTAACAGGTACATGTACATGATCATTTGTCTACATCAATAACCCACTACTTGTAATAGCCAAAAATAAACTGATTGAATCTTTGTGCGGCACAAAACGTATGACCATTCGGTAAAAGCGTCTGAATCAGACTATTACTTAGGTGATTGCAATCACTTAAGTCGATTCCACAACTATAATACAATGGTCGTTATTTCCCCACTAAAAGCCATTTCCAAGCCCTTTTGTTTTGAGGGAAGTTCTAAATTAGTATTGTGTTTCAAATGCTGTTGGAATTTAACCTTTTCAATTTTTTGGCCTGCAAATGGGACATAGTACCTTTAAGGGGCAAATCCGAACCATTTGCGAAGTTGAATTGAATAGAGAAAATTTAAACAAACGTAGCAATGAAAGTTTCATCAAAATCAAAAGAAAATTGAGAAAGTTATGGGATTTTAAAGATTTACATAATTTCATGGAACAGTGATATAGATGTATCACATCATAATAATAATAATAATAATCATCTTTTAAAGTCCACTCCAAATTTTATTACCTGTAAGTTAAACCGAAAATGGAAATTCTTTTTTCCCAAGGTAGCAGCAACTCCCGTCTTTTAACGTATTTTGGTATGACGCGGACGGGGTTCGAACCCATCACCTCCCAGTTGTAAGGCGGACGATCTACTGACTGAGCCAACACACTTTGTGACATATTTGGTGTCCCTGTTACATGAGGAACCCACACGTATTTGTGGCTCTGAGTAAAGACTCAAATAGTGGAGTAAGATTGTTAAGGTAAGTGATTCTAGATATGAGGATGCAATATTGTGTTTGGAAATCACTTTACAATCTCACTCCAACGGTTTGCATAACACTACAGTCTATTGGGGGAAACGAGTATGGTGAGTTAATTAAGACTTTTGTAAATACTTGGTACTTGATGGGGTGATCCCTTTAAGCAGCTCACTCAGGTAGCTACACGATATGGAGGGCAAGGAGTGCCATGAAGTGCAGAAATTGTGAAGAAACGTTCACTTTACCTGGGTGCAATGGCATTGTGGGATTGCTTCTCAGATAAAGGTCGTCTCTGGGTCATGTATGGGTAGGAGTCGTCATCAGAGGGGGTAGGCGATACAGATTGTATCCCTTGGACTGTAAAAAGAAAGAAGCAACAACGACAACAAAAATAAATGGAGTAAAAAATACTAGTATTTTCAAAAATATACAATTATGATGTAAATGATGATGATGATGATGACAATAGTAACATCATAATAATGATAGTGATTATATATGACAATGACACTACTACTGTTCTACTTATACTACTACTACTGCTACTAGTATTACTACTACTACTGCTACTACTATTACTACTACTACTACTGCTACTACTACACTACTACTACAACAACTACTAGTGCTACTACTTCAGATGATGATGATAGTAAGCAAATCATATCGACTACGAGGGTAATGATAGTTTGTATCCATTGCCCGAGTAAAGGAGGTTAATATTTGTTTTATATCCCATATTGGCAATAAGGTCTATTTAAAGTGAATTTTACATAATTAAAAGAACTGATTCTGCAGACAGTTTAGCTTCAGCTAGATTTTACAAAGCACAACATGCATCCATGTAATAAAGTCGATGCGCGCTCATTTGACATTGACATTGACATTTCGCGTAACCTACTTTGCTATTCGCAGCAAAAATTACGGTACAAAAGTCCTATCGCAGGGAGATAGTACTTTTATATCATTGATCATGTGACCTCGTTTAAACCATTCAGATTGCAAGATTCTTAGTATCCGGGATATAATAAACCTCCCTGCGTGGTCACTGGCACGTGGTTATCTCATCAAATCACTTTTCAATTAACATAAGAAAAAAGGGGACCATGGGGCATCAACGGGTACCGCTTAGGCATTGTTGGCTGTATAGAGGGCGCAAGTAGCTACAAGTTGTGCAGTCCCGCTTTAAGGCAATGAAACAAGTACTTCCTATATGGTCTCAACTTTGGAAATTTGGTTGAATGACAAATGTAGATACAGTATTTCACTCTAAATTGACAGTATCGATGCAGCTAGACAGAAAGAGCAAACAACAGCTGTGGAACATCAGCCATTTGAAAGAAGAACCGATTCCCCGTCACACCACAACGACACTGTACAAAACGTTACATCACATCGAAAGGCCAAGCGTCGATTGATTCTGAATCAGTTTGAAGTTGATTTTGCAGTGTGGCTGAGGTATGCCATGCAATCTATGTTGAGAAAAGCCTAATAATCAAACAGGAAGAAGGGATGCACTACTATAAATTGATGGGAATGATTCACATGAAACTAGGCGTTGTAGAAGTTACAAACTGATTCAGCCTAGGACACAGGTTCGAAACTGAGTCATGTCTTTCGGATGGTGACGTTTTAAAGGTCAGTCCCCAGACGTAAATAATCATATCTGATTGATACACGTCTGTAAAAACCAAATGCACACACACATGAACATGCAACATGGGTTACCTTGCATTACATTTCTTAGGATGTCATCGACAACTTCTTGGTCATCATCACCCTCTACCTTTTCCCCTTCCTCTTCTTTCTGCCCTACCTTCCTCTTCTTTCTCCCCCTCCTCCCTCTCCTCCTCATCCTTCTCCCCACCCTCTCCTTCTCAGAAAAGGCCAACAATCAAAAGGGAAGAAGGGATGCACTCATATAAATTTTTGGGGATGATTCACACGAACATGCAACATGGGTTACCTTGCATTACATTTCTTAGGATGTCATCGACATCTTCTTGATCATCATCTCCCTCTCCCTCTTCCCCTTCCTCTTCTTTCCTTCCCATCTCCTCCTCCTTCTCCTGCTCATAGAACGGCAGCACATTAAGATGAGAGAGGCCGTCTTCCCCGCTATGAACCAGGTTGTCCACGAGGTCTTCTGAAGTGGTACCACCCAGTATGGCAAAGCCATCGTTGGTTAGACTTGGTCCTCCTGAGTGAATCACTATGTATTGGTCCTGTACCTGTGATTGCTGGCCCAGATGCTGGTTAGGATGGACCCAGTCGTTGTAGTCCATTTTTCCTCTAATCTATTGTAAGAAAATCATAAATAAATAAATCTATGAAACAAGTTTTGAGGAGCAACATCAGACACTGACTAAAGACCTGTTTATTTCAAATTAAACATGATATTTGTAGTCACATTTGTATAGCACTCATTACTACCTTTTAATCACTTCACAATTCACATTGTAATTATTATCCCGATCAGTGGATTCGCACACCATAGTGGACACATTCCGCTTCCTAGGGAGTTAATGTCGTTTCTCTCCTGAACCCTCAATTACCAACTATTTGATTCACCTCCTAATTGGATCCTATGCTTTATCACATCCCCATTGATGAAATTCAGGGTGCATGCATGATTATTAAAAAAAAAATTGAAAGCAGAAGTTTTTAAGTTAGCTTAAGGGGCTAAATTTTCTACTGCTTATAAATACATTCACAGGGGCAAAGAAGCAAAGTTTTCTGTGATTTTTGTTCTTTCTGCTCATGAATAATGATTAATTCCTAGAATTCTGAATTAAAAGATCATACAAACACATCACTATAACTAACATGAGCTAGACGATTGATGTACTGCTCAATACATGCAGGCTCTGACTTGACATTTCATGAATAAACTTCTAAAATAAAACTAAGCTAAGGACTTAAGGTCAAGTAACATAACATGATCATATGCATTTAGAAATTATAGGTAGGATACGTCTTTCGGATAGTGGCGCTGAGGTCAATCCCCTGGCCCAGATCTAAATAATCATATGTCATTGATTTTTTTGTTGATATTTTTAAATCTCCTTATAATTCAATTCCTCTCTTATTCTGACGTCTTACGCAAAATACAATCCCAAATTTCTTAAACCACATTCCCGATGGGAAGTTTTTCTGATTTGTCTTTGTTCACTTTATCCCCAATTTCATATTTGTTCGCATTAACCCGTAAACCATTTATTTTCTTAAATAACGTATAAATTGATGCACTTCTGTAAAAACCCAACTACACACACACACACACTTGCTTTAGCTTTGATTTTTTAATGTCAAAAAAAAAAAAGACAACATGACACAATGCAAAACTAAGTTAGACCATCCTGCCTACAACTTTCTGGTTTACACTCCTTTTCAGGACTATACTCACTTCCGAAAGATACTCTTCCTTCCAACCTCCACTTTCTCGCCTTTCCATCTCACTTCTATTTTTTCTATCTACTTTCCTCAGTCCCTCGAGGACTTTACACATGGTGTACCGTAAACCTCTTCCATGATTATTCATACCACCATGCAAACCTTCAAACATCATCTAAGTTAGACTTCTAGACAAAATCATTGGCATTGCAGTGCACAGCCCCAATTTCTGGTGAAAATGACTTTATTCTCGCTCAGATTTTTATCAAATTGCTGGCATATTTACTCTTTAGAATATAAGGAATAACACTAAATCAGGAATTTACAGCAATACACAAGAAAATCCTTGTCAACTTCAAATCAAATTTTAGCTTCAGTATACACAGCTCACACTCATGCACTCAGTCACAGACATGACGTAGGCCTCCCCATCATACAAACTAGCACGAATGTAGACGTATGGGACCGTACGAATATAAGTACATAGCCTACACGGAAATTCAATGAACTTCAATTCCCCTTCCTCCGTCCTGGAAAACTGATACAATCAACAGATAAATGGGTAAGAAAGAACAAATATCTGATAGCAAAAATGAACATTGAATTTGTATTACCTGTCACAGCCTTTTTTAGAGTGAGTATGGAGCAATGAACTGAAATTTAAGAGGTGTTTTTGACGAGCTAAACAAAGGCAGAGCTGTGTACGTGGGCCGTGCATGGGGAGCTGAGCTGAATTACCAGACTAGCTAGCCGAGGCCGAGCCCGGTCGAGGTAGTCCGGTGATGGCGCATGATGGAGGAGGGCTAGGAGGACTAGATCTAGGGGCGCTAGTTCAGAAGTCTATCCAAACTTTCACCCGTAGCTCCGGCGTGGAGATAACCTACTAAAACATACCCAAAATGAAGTAAATAGGCCTAGATTCTTCTAGGTCTGGAATCTACATCAAATAAATGCAGGGCTGCCAACCTTTGGAAAGAGTTTGGAGTGAGACATTGCGAGGGAGCGAAGCGACCAAGCCCGAGGGCACGAAGCGCCCGAGGGGGGATGGTGTGGAAGGGGGGTGTCCCCCCTTCCACGGTAGGGAGCTTTTACAATTTTGCAATTGAAATGGTGCAATCTGGTGCATACTTTAACCCTGATTCCACAAATACATAAGGCAGGAAATAGGTTAATTGATTTCATGAAGTACACTGACCTTGAAGTGCATTATTCCAAATCAACTGTCTTTATAAGCTTAGCAGTTGAACCTGAGACACAGTCACACTCTCAACACACTCTTTTTGGAAAAAAATTAAATCAAAATTTCGTTCTCAATAGAATACACAGAACATAGTTAATATAGATCTAACTGCCATATCAATTATATACAAGCACTCTTCCAAAATCATCCTTACCCTCATATAAACGATCGAAACCATGAATTTCAATATTTCAAGACAAGAATTTAAACTCGTCTGTACCGGCTGAAGCCTGAAGTACTGTACCATATGGCCGATCTGGTCGTAGAGGGCTAAAGAGGACGGCCCAGGCCCATTATCCGATCGCAAATCTGAGCAACCCGGGCCGGGCCGGGCGCGATGTACAGCGATGACAGGCCATGGCATCGACACTCGCTTGTCGTGTCTCGCACAAAAACCACGCTTCATAGTAAAGTGACGGCGTCACTCGCACACGCAGGATAAGCCAATCGCAATTCACTATCATGTCTGTGCGCGGCAAACCGAAACCAATTTGCATTGATGGTTTAGCTTTGCGCATGTGTGGTTAAAAAAATGTTGAAACTTTCGGCAGGGATATTGAATATCCGATATAATAGACATTTTTCTTTTTTTAGTTTCTATTTTCGGGGTTCAGCGTGAGAATTCTTATGATCAGCGTGAGAGCGTGATAATTGGGTGAATTGCGTGAGACTCACGCAGATTGCGTGAGAGTTGGCAGCCCTGTAAATGTCCAAATAATAGTCATTATTTAAAAATCGATGTTTTTTACCTTTGTGTCAATTTTCACATCTTTTTCAGAGTATTTTTTTCCTAAATATGAAGACTTATAAAATCTATGCACTTTCTCACAGGATTCACGGCAAACTGCAGCACAATACAATTGCATACCGTACCGACGGTGGGGTGCGGGCGCGCGCCTTTGTTCAGTTAGCGACTGTAAACTAAGATTACAGTCGCTAACATAATCGTGCGTGCGTGAGAGCGTTTTCAGACCCTCAAAATGCGAGACACTTGGTAGCTCTGTAGAGGTGGTGTGGATCTAGTGGTCAAAAATTAAAATGAGTACACTGTATGTACAGAGCTATCGGTCAAGTGTCACACATTATGCGTGACGTCACGCATTTCAAGGGTCTTAAAAACGCTCTCACGCACGACACACGCGCGGGCGATTTGAAAAAAACGCTATACGTGTGTTATACCCTCGCGCGCCGAGTCGTGAAAATGTCACGCATAGCTGATCTTTGAACTTGGCGTCTCTGTATGTACACCTGTACATTTGCATGTATACACTCTAGTCCACTGATGAAACCATGCGCAGGTGGGGTTGTATCAATTTAGGCAGCAGTTGATCCGTAAAAACATCAGAATATATCACCAAAATTCAGGGGAAAAAACCACACTTTCTTGACCACTATTACTACTGGTCTGTGACTAGAAGTACATGTACTTATGCATGATCTATTTTATTGTATTTTGTTGACATTTTATATGACAATTTCGAGCAGTACAGAGTGTCTACTTTCATTTTTGCTGAGTGAGGACCAGTCAGTTCATTAAAAAACTTGGAAACCTAACCCTAACCCTAACCCTAACCAAGTCTAAGAACAAATTGGAGATTTATTTTACAAAACTGTGGAGAATCACCTGATTTTATACTCTGGTTACTCTCTGGTAACTCTGTCTTTTCATTGTATATTTTCTATCGCACTTCTTTGGCAGGTGTTTATTTCTGAGCTGCATTATTGGCGCCTTTGGGTCGCTGCAAAATGGACTACCTTAACTACGACGACCAAAACCAGCCCTCCCGGCAACAACAGCAACCTCACAGCACAGCATCCATCCCCCACCCTCCCAACCACTCCCACCACCAACCGGCCATGAACCACTCCTTCCCGCAACACCTGCAACTGCAGCCTGTCTCGCAGCAACACGTTGCTTACCTGCAACCCCACCACTCGCAGTCGGTTGCTGCTTCCACTGCTGCCAGTCCTCACCTCCAACACCTGCCGCCAGCCCAAGGAGGGTTGTCGGTGCCCTTCTTGCACCATGGGGCTCCGCTTGGTTTTGCATCTGTTCGTGGAGGAGAGGGAGGAACGGAGAGGGGTACATGTATCTTGAACCAGGATGTCCCGCCAATATCCCACCGAGTACAAGTCAGAGGCGTTCCACAGGTGATGGATAGCATATTCAGTTCAGTGATTCAAGAAGGTGAGATCTTAAAGCCACACAGTACTACGGTACTTGTAGCTACTTGCTCCCTTTATAGGCCTACAGTGCGTCCCAGAAAAAACGAAACCGAGAACTATTGATGTTTTATCATAACTTAATCACAATTTTATTTCATATTTCGTCGTTCGAAATTACATGAGATCCCGTCGCGCATGCGCAGTCAATTCGCCGCGCAATTGATTTTTACCGGGAAAGTAACTTTCCCTCAGCAGTCAAAATACCTAATTTTCGGCGTTTTTTCGGACCAGCGGTTTCGAAAAAATACAACATTAGGGAGAGAAACTCTCCTTTTTCATGTTTTTTGAAGACTTTTGAGAATCTGTGCTGTTTTTATATCATATATCGAAGTTTTGTTCCGATTCCACGGACACGATGGCGTCTCCGTCAAGCAGCAACGGCAGCACCAAGCAGAAAACCAGCGAAACGCTGAGCACGGCTAAAGCCGGAACTTCCCCGGGCGAAACCGCCGCGGGCACCTCTACGAAGCCTGAGCCAAAGCGCTCAGCGGCAGTGAAATCCTCCGATACGAAACGCAAAAGTGTCTTGGCAAAGCCTGCCCTGAATGAGTCTAAGAACTCTGGGCCTAAAAAGAAGGGCAAAAAGCCTGAAGAAAAGGAGGACTTCACGGATTTACGAGGAAGACTTGACAAATTGGAATCCTTAATGGAGAGAATGGTGGATTTTTTGCCTTGTCAATCTGCAACTCGCCCCACCGGGGATTCACCGCCGACAGCATGTACAGCTGTAGCCTTTTGACAAGGCCTCGTTGACTCTGGCTAAGCGGCTGAGATGAGTCTAGATACCCGGAGTGAACGCGCGACCGAATGACGAATGTCATGAGGCCTTTTGGAAAGTGGGTTTCACTGCTCCGCATGAATTATTCATAGATACATATTAGCATGCCAATACGCCTACTTTGGATTCATTGACCAATCAGAACGACGATCTCCCAGTTGGCTTCGTTCGTGATTCGTTCCATGTAGAGGTCAGTGGTCTTAGCACGTACGTAATAGTTCATAGCATGTAGGTCCATGTTCGCACTACGTAGAGTTTACTGTGTGTGTGTGTGTACTGTGTGTGATGGATATGCTGACGTCGTGCGAGGATACGTTCGCTGATTGAATGCTCCATTTTCTGGAGCGAATTCCAGTCGGAAACAAGGGTTAACATAAGAAATCCAAATCAGATTGATAAAGGCCACAGGTCTGGGCAATTCGCATTGGCGTTCATTCAGGTTTTCGCGATTAGTCTCTTTTTAGTCGCTCGGCGTCTATCAGGCATGTGGCCTTGTTTAAAGGCTAGTACAGCTGCGGCGAACGTGAGATTTCTTGAAGTTGAACATGATGATGATGATTTTGAGCATATTGACACTGGAAACATGGGCCAATGCCCTAATTCATATGACATTGGCAGCATGGATGAGGGTGATGTCAACGAAACTGTTGCACCAGGTTTAGACCAGGAGAATATGGACAAAGTTCCTGCCCTGGCTCAAAAATTTGCTATCCCCACTGGGGTAGGTGGCGCGATCCACAATGATTTAGCAAAGTCTGCCATGTACCTCATGTCCAACCAGCTAGAGGAAAATGTGTTGGAGGAAGCTGGAGGGAAATACCCTCCTCCAAGCAATTGTACTCCACTGTGTTGCCCCAAAGTGAATGCAGCAATATGGGAAAACCTATCCTCGCAAACAAGAAGCCGTGATTTGAAACTGCAAAGAATCCAAAAGCCCTTGACAAGGGGACTCACAGCTTTTATTCAAACTCTGTCCCCCGATAGCCTATCAGAGACACAACAGGATGCATTGGCATTGCTGTGTAACACAAACTTTGAAATCAACTGCTTACGCAAAGATCAGATTAAGCCAGACTTAAATGCCAAGTACTCACATCTATGCAAACCTGCCACACCAGTGAGTCAGTACTTATTTGGCGATGACTTAACAAAGAGAGTCAAAGATCTTACAGAACAACAAAAAGCTGCATCTGGCGTGGTGCGTGGACAACGTACACCCCGCCCCCAGTACCATCCGTACAGGACGCAAGCGTCCAGCACTTTTCAATACCGCAGACAAGGATGGAACCGTGCCACCGGCACATCACAAACTTTTCCAAGTAGCAGGCCCGCAAGTGGGAACTACAACAGGCCTTTTTTAGGCCAGCGAACCCAACGAGGCAGACCTTACAGAGCTCCGCCTCACACCCAGACGATGAGCATGGGGAAACAAACCCAATCCTTCCAGCGGCCACAGGCCGCAAGGAGGAAATAGCTACACCATTACCCAAAGAGGTAAGTAGCACATATGAATATTTTGAGAATGTTAAGATTAATGCTCCTTCTACTTCATGTACATTACAACAAGAATGCATCTCAAATGTGCCTGTTGGTGGTCGATTGATTTATTTCTATACTAGATGGCGTGAATTAACGTCAGATCTTTTTCTGCTATCAGCAGTGCGAGGCTATGAGATCGAATTTGATTATTCGAAAGGGGTTCCCTCAAGAAATAAGCCCCTCTATGGTTACAAAAAGAGCCCTTTAGAAATAAATCAGATTACTAAAGAAATCTTGGCTCTACAAGCAAAAAACGTAATAGAACCTTGCTCATTTGAAGAGGGAGAATTCCTCTCAAACATCTTCACGAGACCCAAGAAAGATGGGGGTACTCGTATGATCTTAGACTTATCAGAGCTTAATAAAAGTCTGAACGTACAACACTTTAAGATGGATAACATCCACACTGCCAAGCACTTGATTTCTCCGCACTGTTATCTTGCATCAATCGACCTCCAAGATGCTTATTACTCCATTCCAGTAGACCCAAATAGTAGAAAATACTTGAGGTTCATGTGGCAGGGTGAGCGCTGGCAATTTGCAGCCTTACCTAATGGGCTCAGCACAGCCCCCAGACTGTTCACAAAATTGCTGAAGCCAGTCTTTGCCGAACTGCGACAAGCAGGTCATACAGTCATAGGATATTTGGACGACACCATAATTATTGGTGAGACAAAAGAGAAGCTTAAAGAGAGTGTGAGTGCAACAACCAAGATCCTCTCAGAATTAGGATTCCTCATTCACACTAAAAAATCAGTGCTCATCCCAACACGTGAACTAGCCTTTCTTGGCTTCATTCTTAACACTGAGAGTATGATTGTTAAATTGCCTCAAACAAAGGCACAAGAAGTGAAAGATATATGCCGTGAATTAATGGGCACGTACCTTCCATCAATACGAATGGTAGCACGAGTGATTGGGAAGGTCATAGCTACTTTCCCTGCGGTTGAGTATGGCCCCTTATACTATAGATCAATGGAAAGGGACAAAATTGCAGCCCTCAGACAAAACAGGGGCCATTTTGACAGAAAGATGAAGTTGTCCCTTGAGGCAAAAGAGGAGTTAAAGTGGTGGATGAACAATGTTTCTATGGCCTCCTCCCCAATTGTTAGGAAAAAACCTGACTTAGAATTGCACACAGATGCCAGTGGCCTTAGATGGGGAGCTACTGACCTCCAGAAGCAAACAGGGGGTCGATGGAATGAATTTGAGGCAGAAAGGGCAAGAAACAATGAAATAAATTTCCTGGAAACCCTAGCCGCTGGGTTGGGGATAAAATCCTTTTGCATGAATAAGCGTAACGTTCATGTGATGGTAAGAATAGATAATACCACTGCAGTGGCTTATTTAAATCACATGGGAGGTTGCAAGTCCACAATGTGTGACAAGATGTCAAGAGAAATTTGGCAGTGGTGTATTTCTCGAAATATTTGGGTCTCTGCAGCCCATGTACCTGGTCGGCTCAATACTATAGCAGATGAAAGATCCAGGAAATTTAATGATCGAACAGAATGGAAACTGAACAGACAAGTGTTTGATAGAATAGTTTCCCACTTTGGTGTACCAGAAATAGACCTGTTCGCCTCAAGACTAAATGCTCAAGTAGAGAAATATGTCACTTGGCACCCAGACCCTGGGGCTTTTGCAGTTGACGCATTTACGCTAGATTGGAAACCTTTTGCATTCTATGCATTCCCACCGTTCTGTATGATCCCCAAATGCTTGCAAAAAATCAGAGAGGATAAAGCTAGAGGGTTACTTCTGGTCCCTAATTGGCCCACTCAGGCGTGGTTCCCTCAGTTGGTTAGCATGATGGAAGGAGAGCCATTGTTTATCCAGAGGCAAGAAGATTTGCTACTCCTTCCTGTGTTAAACACCACCCACCCTCTTAATGCTAATATTGACCTCCTATGTTGCAGGTTATGCGGCAACACTTTGAGAATCGGGGACTAAGCAGACGAACAGTGGATATCATTACAGCTTCATGGAGAGCATCAACCTGCAAGCAGTACCAAGTTTACATCACACAGTGGCGAAGATTTTGCCACAGCAGGAATACGAGTTACCTCCAAGCCGAGGTGGAAACGGTACTAGAATTCCTTAGTAGTTTATTTCATGACAGGAACCTTAGCTACAGTGCGATCAATACAGCTCGTAGCGCTTTATCCACTTTTCTGATTCTCGTTGACAGTAATCAGACAATGAGTACTCACCCACTTATAACAAGACTGATGAGAGGTGTTTTTCAACTCAGACCTGTCTTACCTAGATATACAGAAATATGGAATATTAGTCCAGTCCTCAATTTTCTAAGAAAATTGTCTCCAGTAAACTCCTTAAACCTCAGAGATTTAACACTCAAAGTATGTATGCTAATGGCTCTTGTATCGGCACAGAGAGTGCAAACCTTGCATATATTGAAGACTAACAAGATGACCCTAAAAGGGGGCTTTGTGGTTTTTCATTTGGATGAACACTTGAAGCAAAGCAAACCAGGAAATACCAATTTTAAGTTTAAATTGGAAGCATATCCTCCTGATAGAAGATTGTGTATTGTAAAATATGTGAAACATTATGTCCAGCGCACAGGACTACTTCGTGGGAATGAGAACTCGGTCTTTGTAAGTTACACCAGACCTCATAATAGAGTAACAACTCAAACCTTATCTCGCTGGATCAAGACCTGCTTGCAAAGAGCAGGTGTGGATACAAACGTTTATAAGGCTCATTCAACGCGGGCAGCATCAACTTCAGCAGCTGCCAAGGCAGCACTTCCAATGGACCAGATCCTAGCCCGAGCAGGATGGTCTTCAGAGAAAACGTTCAGGAAGTTCTACAGGAAACCTTTTGAAAACAAGAGAAACTTTACCCAGGCAGTCTTACAAGATAGCACACTGCTTTAAGAACTGCATCAGAAGGTTTTTCAATAGAACTGGCATTAAGAGACCAGCTGTCTAATTAATAGAACTGGGATTAAGAAACCAGATGGCTAGAATAAGCTAGATACAGAAACGAACAATGTTTTTGCAACATTATGACGTCTTATATTTGGACGTCTTGTATGTGAAATGTTTTGCCACATGTATGAACAGACTACAATAACTGTCAAATATGGTGAGTCATTGGTTAGAAGCATCCAATTCAATCTGCATAATCAGTGTTCACTTTCCATACATGTTGGTTGTTCCAAATGTGGCTACTATGCTTCAAAATCTCATGTAATTTCGAACGACGAAATATGAAATAAAATAGTAAGATTAAACGAGAACTTACCGTTTGAAGTTTGATCTTTATTTTATGAATATTTAGGAGGAAGTTATTACATGCCCTCCTCACCCACCCAAACTTCAAACTTAAGTGTAAGTTCCTGTTCCTTACTACTGAGAGTAACCACATTTGTAGCTTTGAATATTGACTGCGCATGCGCGACGGGATCTCATGTAATAACTTCCTCCTAAATATTCATAAAATAAAGATCAAACTTCAAACGGTAAGTTCTCGTTTAATCTTACTATTATAATTGATAAATGACACATATTTGGAAAGCTTATATCCTCTTCTTTCATTTGGTGCAACTCATATAATGCATATGTCATGCGTGAGTGAATAAAATAAATTTGAAGAGAGGTAACAAAAAAGTCATTTGGCGGGCGGTATCTGAATTTCAAAGAGAAAATCACATTTCCAGAAAGGTGAGTTTTTGCTCTTTGATATGACACCTCAATCAGGGAAAATGAGCAAGAAATGACCAAGCTCTGTTTGTTTAAAGTAGAGCTTGCATTTCCATAATTTTATCAAACGAATTCGTTTTCACTGGCTGCCTGCCGTAGCAACTAGCACAATTGACAACAGACTTAACTCCGTTTCGTTGACAATCAGCCATGCATGAAGTCTTTCATCTCCGGCTGATTGTCAACGAAACGGAGTTAAGTCTTTTGTCAACTCTGTTTTAATCACTCATGCATGAAATATACACTAGGGGGGTCTATATGAGTTGCATCAAATGAAAGAGGAGGATCTAAGCTTTCCAAATATGTGTTATTTATTAATTATAAGTGTGATTAAGTTATGATAAAACATCGATAATTCTTGGTTTCGTTTTTTCTGGGACGCACTGTTTAGAAAACTTCCCCATTCGGTGCCTGTTGGTCCCCCATGATCCTCTTTTTCTTATGTTAATTGAGAGCTAGGTTGATGAGATAGCCACCTGTCAGTGACCTCGCTGTGTTGTCTAATCCCTTCTAACTGAACTAGTACAGCCGGCTTTTAAGACATCAAATTTTCGGTATATATATGCTTACATTGAGGCTTATAAATGCCAATTGTTGATGGTGAGGAGGAGATGGAGAGGGAGGGGAGAAGAGGAGGGGGAAGGAGGAGGATGGGGGGGGGGGGGGGAGAATACAGGAGGAAGGGAAAGAGTTGGATGCCATTTTATATCAGTGATGTTCATGATCATCATGACAGATGGTCATAATAAAGCAGTTGATAATAATATTAATGATAATAAAGTCATTTTTATATAGCGCATAATAATACATTCTCTATGCGCTTTACAACAATCAATTATACAATATTACATGATTAATCTAAAGATTTAAATATGCATGAATTAACAGAAATACATATAACATTCTGCCAGATTCCAACACAGGGTGATGCAAGGTATTTTCAGTAGTCTATCAAAGTCATAAAAAACTAGCATACTGTTAGAAAATTCGAATTTCAGTAAAAAAATACCAAGGATAACAAGGAGGAGAAGGATAATGATGATCATGATCAACTAATTGTATTAGATTTGTCAAATTGTTAATTTCATAAAATACAAATACATGTGCTGTAGATTTTAATAGAATAGTGATCAAAACTTGTTCAATCAACCCCTTATTCCATGAATAGGTGTCGACCCTTCCGTCAGCCATCTTGAACCTCCCGCTCCAAGTTCTCTGGAACCACAGCCTCAAGACCCGTCCACCCCACGACAACTCCCATCGCGCTCGACCGCCACCCCTACTCAGCCCACCACTACCCCTACTCGGCCTGTCGCCAACCCCACCCAGCCCAGCAGGCCTCCTCTCTCTGAGAAGCCAGGTAGGATCATGGTCAATGATGGGAACCTACAGAGGAGGAATGCCGGTCAAAAACTTGGAAAGACAGGAAATGCCAAGGTATAGATAAAGTACATTGTATAATATCCTAAATGTTAAAGAAAACACCAAGTGCTATTACGGGTACTCATGTAATATTGTGGAAGAAACTACCTAGAAATTAATCTGATTGGTTGATTACGTAGGTCAAGGAAACAATTGTTTGTGACGTTTGAGGTCATTCAAACGTGATCACAACAGTGAAAAGCCCTGGAGAAATATTTGAGCATGTGGAACACACAGCAATGTCTCATCAGAATTTGATACAAGTGTAAAAATTTCAAGTCAGGGACCAATGCCCCCACAACTTCATGGATACAATTCCACGCAAGCTTGAGCTCTATAGAAGACATTCCTAAGATCATAGAGGTGTCGTGGTCGAGTGGATATGTCAGCGGACTGTGGATCACAAGGTCCGCGGTTCAAGTCCCACCGCGGCACTAATGTCCTTTGGCAAGACATTGATCTACATTTGCCGCTCTCCACCCGGGTGTTAAATGGGTACTCGGTAGGATGCGAAAGCTAATGTTGTTTGATTAGAATTGGCGGTTGCAAAATGGCGACTCGCTGGATTGCTCCCCAGGGAGTGTAGAATGTGCATACCTTGTGTGCGGGCCGGTAAGCATGAATCCGATGACCGGGGTAATAATATGTATCTGTAAAGCGCATTGAGAGGTCCTGCGGTCCTGAAATGCGCTATATAAGGACGAACTATTATTATTATTATTATTATTGCGAAAGAGCAGGTGGAATCAAGAAGGGAAACTCCATGTCGACTGCTGCCATCACATGATGATACCCGAATGTCATCAGTTTTGACGTGCAAAAGGTCATAATTTGTCATAACACCATTACTGGGTGTACAGGTCTGGCAAATAGCAAATCTCTGTAGTCCCATCAAGAAATATCCCCTAGTCCCTCAGAGAGTCTTTGGATGAGGGAAATGTAATAAAATGAATTGACCACATGGCGCCAGAAAATGCATAAGGCCTGTTTGTCTTCGAACTGAAGGCTAATCCCGGTGATTGACAACACCCGAACGGTGTTGAATTCCCCATGAGAGCAGACTACCATGCGTCTTTAACTTCTCTTTTAATAGATTGTTATCATATGTCTGTTTTCTGTTCCCCTCACCAACATGTGGAAACTTGATAGAAGCCGATGCTGCATGCAATCCTACCAGAAGGCTTCAGCTACCAGTTTGCAGACAAGGACGGTCGCACCATCCAAGGGGTGGTGGTCAACCGCTTCATCCAGAAATCTCAGTGGTTCGGTCCTTTCAACGGCACCTTGCTGGACGAAGAAGCCGGTCAAGACATTGGATCAACCTGGGAGGTAATATGTGAATTGTATAACTAGGGTGCATTCAATCGACACTTTTTCACCTTAGAATCACGGTTTTCAAAGACGTTAAGTTTAAAACACAGTTGCGTTCAAGCAATTTTTCGTCAGTCGTAAAAATAAACGTGTTAAAAAACACAAACACGAAACGCTGAAAAAGTTTTGAATCGTGATATTGCAGAATCGTGACCGCTAATATTCGCTTGAACGAACGGAGAGCTCAATCATGATTCTATGCCCTCATTATCGTGGCCTGTTCCGGTTTGACCGACAGTCGACCGTTAACACAGACAGAAAGCATGCGGCGAAGTTGACCTATACTTCCTGGGTCAAACTGCACAGTGTGATGAGCAGTGGCAGGTCTTGAAATGAGCAAGAATTAGTGTTGATGAAAAATCGCTTGAACGCTCTCCCGCAGCAACTGTGTTTTTTAATGGCATTTTGATTTGTGATTCATGTTTGTGATTCTAGCTTCAAAAAATTGCTTGAACGCACCCTTAGAGTCAGAGGCGCAGGTATAAGGAGGGCATGGGGACATTTTGGACAGGTGCCTCACAAGTTTTTTTTTTTTTAAGTTAAAGAGGCAGAATAATTATAATAATGATAATAGGTCCACTTGTATAGCAGAACTACTACATGTGTATGTTAGACCACGCTGAATACAAAGTTGTTATAGCATCTTCTTTGGCTGCCATTTATTTACACGTATGAGACAAACACACCTAAAATCGCTGCTATTATCTTTTTTTCATTTCATTTCGTTTATTTCCATTTCCAACAAAATAAATAAAGTACATGGGATTGCATTGTACATAGTAAAACAATGAAACTTAAAGGGACTTGAAGGGACCCGGTAATTTTATCTCAGATTCTCAAACAAAATCCTGGATTTAGCTCACGCTGCAACGATAATTATAAACCTTTAGGCCAGTCAGGAACCCTATGACTTTTAAAAACCGATCGCCTGTCTGATTATCAAGATATTTGTGATTGGAAATCGAAACCAAATCTTGGTTTTCTTAACGGTTTTCATAACACTACAGTCTATTGGCAGGGAAAATGAGTATGGTAAAAACCGTTCACTCAAAGATTTTTATTTTTTGAGGCACTTCTTGATCATTTTGAAGCGCAATTTATTGAGGGCATCAATATTACACCATATCACAGTCACTGATAACACGTAGGGCCGTGCATCTCAGATTTAACATTGTTAAACGATGCCTTTAATGACAAAAGGGTGTGTTCTCTCGTGCTACTTTTCAGCTGTGTCTTCAAGGCAACGTGTGGTTCTACCTGGACGGTAAGAACAAGATCCACAACAACTGGTTGTACCACATCAACCCTGCAAGGACCAGAGAAGAACAGAACCTAGAGGCCTTCCAGCACTACGGGGATATCTACTTCAGAGCCCTGGACAACGTCCAACCCGGTACGGAACTCAAGGTCTTCTACTCTGATGAATACATGGAGAAGATAGGATGTAGCGTGAAGCTGGAAGATTTGGGATATGATAAAGGTAAGTGGCTAATGTTATTCGAAAGAATGGTTTGGAAAATCTTGCACTGACGTGAAGAATGGATGATAGGAGGAGAAGGGGTAGAAGGAGGATTCTGTGGATGAGTAGCTTAAAGGTGAAATTCAAAACAGCCTTAGCTCAAAACTCAATTAGACATTCTGCCCCTGATACCTGGAATGCACTACCCCCTGAAATAAGAACGATTAATACAATGCTATCCTTTGAAAGAGCGGTGAAAAAGTTTCTTATTGCTCATTATCTTTAAATCCACCAACAAAATAAGTTCTCCTCGTTTACCCGTCGTTACAAAACTCGATAATTTTCTGTACTGTTTACTTTTCTGGCTTCCATTCATTGAAACGTTGATTATAACCTTTCATGACCTGGTATGAATAAACGTATGAATAAAGAGTGGCCTACTTGGGATACTGAATAAACACTGTCTTCTATACAAACATTTCAAGGCTCCGATTCGCAGGCCCAGGTTTAAAACCAGCTGGCTGATCTTACATTCAACACATTCATACTGTCCGAACCTCGCGAGTCTTCTCATTCTATTATATCCCAGGTTGGCCACTCAATATTCAAATTTGCATTTTCTTTTTAAATCTTTTTAAATCTTTATATATCAAATTGAAATCCAACTACCACATAAGTCTGTGAATATTGATGTGCATCCCCTCTTTCTTTTTTTCTTCTTTTTTCTGTCTTTTTCCCCTTTTACCAATATTTAGAAGGCCTAGAGTAACACCACAATTTCTGTTCTTTGAAATTTGATTTAGAAAGTAATGGGACAAATTTGGTAGCAGTTGTAGGAAATAAATAAGGCAATTGACTTCATTTTCTAATTTAAAACAAATACACATTCAAGGCTAGAAAATAGCCCCAGAGAATAGCTCTAGATTGGATGCCTTTTAAAAATTATTATCGGTCAATAGAATACATTTCAGGAATGTGATCTGTTGAACCACATAATATGAAATGGCTATTTTTGAGCAAACAAGATTTTCCTTACACCTCTTTTATCCTGTGTCACATTGGTTCTTTCTCTTTTTCCATTTTTTTCAGAGGCTGGCTGTTTCAGATGTCACCGGTGTGAAAGAACGTACAATACATCCAAGAGCATGCTGCGACACATGAAGGTCAGTCACTCTAAGGAGGATCAGACACAAAGTAGCAGCAGCAATCTCAAGGAAAGGATAAGCAAGAAGGCCAGATTGATGGAATCACTGAAACAACCCTTGGAGGGACGGAGTCACCTGGAGCCTCCAGAGACATCATGGAGTATAAAGGAACTGCTTTGTGGCAAAGAAGAACATTTTGTTTGCGTCACGTGCGGCAAGCATTTCCCAACCAACGGACGTCTCAAGGCCCATGAACGGTTCCATGAGAGCACCTGCGAGAAGTTTGAGTGTGACATGTGCGATGCTGTCTTCAAGACGTCACTTTCACTGATGAGGCACAAGAAGATCCACACAGAGATCCAGTTTAAGTGCACAATGTGCTTCAAGATGTACACCTGTCGCTCCCACCTTTCCCGACACATGCATACTGCGCACGGTTTCGAGAGGGTGAGAGGAAAAATTGTGTGCACGGGTTGTTCGAGGAAGTTTCTTCTGGAGGATGATATGTTGAAACATCTTAAGAGTTGTAAGGGGCTTCAGACGGTGATGAAGGAGAGAACTCAGGTATCCTCGGGAGATGATGACAACGGTATCTCCGGCAGAGGTGACGACGGGTTGGACCCAGACGAAGATCCAAGGAACATGGCTGAATCATCGGAAAGGCATGGGAAGGTCCATGCCGACCGAGAGAGTGAGTGTACCTTATGTCACAAGCATTACAGCACTCGTTCACACCTGTCCCGACACATGCATACTGTACATGGCTTTGAGCGGGTGAGAGGGAAAATTGTCTGCATGGGTTGTTCGAAGATGTTTTGTCTGGAAGACAATATGTCACAGCATCTTCAGCGCTGTAAGGGACTGCGGGAGCTCCTCAAGAGGAAGAAAAACCTACGCAGGAAATCAAGCAACTCTGATGATGATGATGATGATGATGGGGGGGTTTTCCCCAATGAGGAAGAGGAAAGCTGTGGAGTGTTTAAAGCAATGCAAGGTCCTGATAGGGCTATGGGTCAGTCAACTATGGGTGATTTGAACGAGACAGAAACGTTTGGTGTTGAGACAAACAAGCAAGGAGAGGATAGTAAAGGGAGGGTGATTGATATGTTGGGGGTCCGTTCGTTTCAGGACGCTTCCAAACCCTTCAAGTGTAGCTACTGCTCCAAGAGATTCCTCACCAAGAACCGATTGCTTCGCCACAAGCACAACAGGCATCCTAAAAGCTCCGTCTTCAAATGTGATCACTGCGACCAGACGTTCCCTTACAAGCATCGACTGCAGAAACACCTGCCCACGCACAACAAGGACAAGCGCTACAAGTGCCAGCTGTGCCCTCGCAGCTTCGCATCTGAGATCGCCCTCTCAAACCACCAGGAGGAGCACACCGACGCAAGGCCCCACAAATGCGAGCCGTGCATTAGGGCGTTCAGGACACGAAAGCTTCTTCTGAGCCACAACAGAAGGATACATGCCGTCCGTGAGATGCGCTTCGCTTGCTCGTTTTGCGACAAGAAGTTCCCGGAGAGGACCAACCTTGTCCTCCACGAGCGCCGCCACAAGGGTATACGACCGCATGTTTGTTTGGCGTGTGGGAAGGCGTTTACGAGTAAACACTGTCTAATTACTCATATGAGGATACATACTGGTGAGAAGCCTTTCAAATGTAACTTATGCGGGAAATGCTTCCCGTTAAATCATCATCTTGAACAACATCTGATGTCTCATTCTCGTCAGGGTGCACTGGCGACAAGCCTTTCAAATGCAAATTATGCAGGAAATGCTTCCCCTTAACCCTATTTAGCCCGGGGGGGGGGGGGGGCTTCAGAAGCCCCCCCCCCCTCGACATTTTTTGCGATAATTTTTTAACGCAAGAAAATCTTGCACTGAAATTTTGTGACTTTTTTCTTTCGAGTCTTGCGCATCTTTTGAAAGAAATTTTTCGAAAATCGGACCTACCATTACAAAGTCACGTGTCCTTTTGTCTTCGCATGTCAGCCCGAAAATCGCTCATCTTTGTGATTTGTGTACAAAACATATGGAAATCTCATTTTTCAAATAAAGTGATAAAACATTGGTTATTTGGTCTTGTTTATAGTTTAGGTGTTTATTTTGGGGTCAAAATAGTTGAATTATAGTTGGAAATGAAATAAAACAACAAAAACAATAAAATACATAAGTTAAAAAAACAAAGAAATACATAAGAAATTATCAAAACAATAGATATCATAAGGAATAACCCTGGTTTTTCAATTGTTTGTGTTGTATTATTATTCCAAATGGTCTAACAAATATATGTAGTGAGAAAGAATGCTTAAATATGAATAATGTCTGATTTATGGGCAAAAATGTGAATTTTATGACCTTATTTGCATAAATTACCATAAATATGCAAATGAGTGAATTTATCAAAAAAATTGAAATTACCATAGTATTCTATACACTTGACTTGACATGTATGCAAATTTTCGCGGCGATCGGGCGTTTCACGGCCGAGATCATAGGGGGGGGGCCTTAGAAGCCCCCCCCCCCCCCCCCCCCGGGCTATGCAGTTTCAAAATAGCCCGGGCTAAATAGGGTTAAAGGTAATACAAAGTTTTGGTTTGGTGTCATGACTTTGGTTAAAATGAACATATTGGATCCTACAATATTCAGTGATCGTTGTCGCGGTTGAAATTGAGTCTAAAGTTATGAAATTCTTGACTAAAATTGACCGATTAGCTATTCCCGTTTTGAAATTATAAATCACAACTACATATTCTGAGATTTTCGTGGTCGCAGCTACCATTGTACGGCCGTAGGCGCTGTTCAAAATTTATCAAAATTTACAGGGAGCACCGGTATATTTTTATAATCAATTTTTCTCGAAAGCAGAAGGGTTTTAGGCGCTAAATTTTCTAGTGCTTATAATACATGTACATCTATAGGGGCATCCAAATGTATCAAAATTGTAAAGAATCACTATCCACCCAATTTTCAAAATTTCCCAAAACTTTGTATTACCTTTAAGTTTTAGGATGCTGAATTGGTAGTGGTCATTTGTTTCCCCTCCGTTGTAGGAGCTTGAATTGAGAAGAAAATGATGAAATCATGGGAGGCAGGGGGGGGGGGGGGGGGGATGAGGTGAATGGTTGTTCTAGAATAGCCAGCATATTATTTAATATTGACATATTATATATATATATATATATATTGGTGATAATGCTGCTGATAATGCTGCCTGCAAGGTCACTGACAGGTGGTTTTCTCATCAAATAAGCTCTCAATTAACACAAGAAAAAGAGGATCATGGGGGACCAATGGTCACTGATTAGCCATTGTTTGCTATATAGAGGGCGCATGTAGCTATAAGTAGTGCAGTGGGGCTTTAACATAACCATCCAAAAGATGTGACTCAGTTTTGGACCTGGGTCATAGCACAGTCGGTGTGAAGGCAAAGACCAGATAGCTGACCATACTTCAAACATTACCACTTTATCAACTCGTATGTTCCCCCAAACACTAGATAAATTGATATATCTTAAAGGCACTAATTGCCTTTTGTATTGAATATGAACGTTAGTGAACTGGAAAAACAAATGGTTTAATGGCATATTACATGCTGAAAGTTTTGTTTGCAAAAATATAATTGTTACTGTGTCAAAGGAAAAATTTACTTGTTTCCTTGTTTTCCGAGTGCATTTCCTAAATGCATTTTAGAGGTTTATAAAAACCTAGTAATCTACAAATGTCTCTTCTTGGAGAAGTGCAGTAAAACCTGTCTGTAAAGACCACCCAAGGGAGACAAGAAAAGTGGTCTTTATAGGCAGGTGGTCTTTATGTACAGGTTCCTTTTAGTAGTACATGTTTCAATAAGAAACCATTTTCAAGGGAAAAAATAATGTGATCTTTGTAGACAAGTGGTCACTAAAGCAGGTTTGACTGTACATGTTTTTCAACAAATATTGTCTTTGTTTGTTGGTTCGTCGGTTGTACTGGGTTATACCGATATTCCAAACAACATTTTGTCATAGCCCTAAAACGAATGTAGGCCTACATTTGTAGTTCCATTTCTGTGATGTGTATACATTTCTCTAAGTGTATTTAGATACTGAGTGGCTTCAGCGTCTTTAATGTTGTGAATAGTTTCTGTGTATTTATCAATTTTACATCTTGCCATCTTAAAATATTGCCTAATGGCCGTCATTCAAATTAAAATGATGATCTATTTTGTATCATACAATTATAAAATTGTCAACTGATAAATATGACTAGTTATGCATTATATATTAGTTATTGAGAGATTGAAATTTGAGAGAGAGAAAGATGAGAGTTCAAGGTAAGGAGGACGAAGCTGGAGTGAAACTGAAGATAATTCTAAGTAATATTCATTCCTAATTTATCGCCTAGATTTTTCAAAAATGAGGAGGAGGTGGGGGGGGGGGGGGTGTCCGTAGTTCTACACTCCATTTTGTTATTTCAATTTTAATTTGTATGTGGACTACAGAGGCTGAAACAATATGAAATTGATTATGTTAATGATTGTTGTCACCCATGTTGTCTAGAATTCCTCAGATTGTTATTTATTTCATTTCAGGACAAGAATGTTATGTAACACCAAAAAGTCGAAGTGGGCCGAAAGGTAGGAAGAGGGGGACGAGAAACTATTTTTTTCCTCCCAATGCATGATATGACTGTGCGGTTTAGGTGGTGGTCGGGGTGAGGGTGAAAAAGATAGACAGAGAGAGAAAGACAGAATGGAAGAGGAGACGAAAGGGACAAGGGGAGAGATGATTGAAGGAGAGAAAGAACAAACGAGGAATAGTGAGAGAAATAAAAGAAGAGAGAGAGAGAGATGAAGGAGAGAGGGGAATGCCTGAAATATATTGGGTGAGGGGATGATAAAGAGAGAGATAAACAGAAAGGAAGAAATTTGATAAAAGAAGAAAGGGGAATAGAATGAATGAAGGGAAAAGCGCGCATGTGAGAGGTAGTGGTTAAAAGAGTAAGAAATGAGAAGTGAGGTGGATGAGTGGTCGACGAAGGAGAGGGAAAGGAAGTTTGAATGAGGCCTAAAAAAAGATGTTGTATTGCCCTTTGCGACAGACCCAAAAATCTTGAAATCTACGGTCGGCTTTTTAAAAAGTTTTTTTTAACCCTTTTAGAGAATAAAAATATTTAAGCATTCAAAACTGAGAAATATCAGCCCAAAGAGGGAGGGGGAATTTTTTTTTTTTTTAAGAAAAGATTTCCGACTGACCGACCCATGTTTGGCACCCAAAGGGCAATACAACCCTGCTAAAGTTGGAAATAAAGAAAGAGAGGAGTTGAGGGAAAGGAGTTAAGAGAAAGAGAGAAAAAAGATGAGGGGTTGGAGGATCTACATGGCAACGGAGAAGGTTGAAGGAATGAGGGAGAACGAGAGAGGGGGGGGGGGGGGAGTTGAGAAGAAGGTTGGACAAAATCAAAGTCATAATAATAAAGGTTTCTCGCCAAAATACTCTGATTGCCAAGAAAAACTGGACAAAAGACAAACAAAATATGTATATATTTATATATTAAAGACATTTAATGGCTTCGCATGACTTTTCTTACATTTTCTTTAGTTACACAACGGTGACAAGGCACTGTATGACTTTGAAATCGAAACAAAATCATTTGTTGACAATTACCAATACAATTCTACAAAGGGCACGAACTTTCATCGACCGTGCATGGTACCTGGGGCCTGTCTCACTAAACAGTACTTAGTGTAACAGGACTTAGTGTCGCTGCGACGCGTCATACACTAATAGTCCAGGCATTTCGTGAAAAAAAAGGGGTCAACCTCCCACTAATTGCAACAGAAAGTCTGTCAACTGTTTTATACCCAGAAATATGTCCTCTATAACATATCAAAAGTCTTAAGGAATCCTGGTGGGGGAAAGTTCCGTGGCGGCCATTTTTCAAAATGGCCGCCATGTATAACTACTGTTGTACAATTCTGGGGATTACTTTTAACAGCACCTCATTTTACCATGCATAAGGTGTCATATGAAAGACAATTACATTTCCTACAAGATGATACCTCATTCAATAGGTTTCGGGATGATTTGCTTATCAATTTTGAGCCAAAAGTGTGATTTTTTACCATTTTTTTCAAAAATATGAATTGCGCCAAAATACATATTTCTATATATTTATTTGATTATTATGCTAACTGACTTGAAACTTGCTGAAAAACTGTTCAGCAACCTGGTTGATATCATATCCAAATATCAAGTCTATCACTCTTTAAAATAAAAAGTTATAGCGCTCTAAAGTTGAAACTTTGTTATGAGCCAAAATGGCAAATTTGGTTGCTAAGGGCTATCTTCTCCTTAGCAACGGTAACATATTGGCATGAGAAATAGAATATATCACGAGAAATTGCTATCACCAAGCAGGTGACTACTTTTATAGGAAGTATGATGTCAAATAATGCATTTTCATCCAATTTTAATGATAAATATCGCTTAGTTCCTGTTGCTATGGTAATAATATGCCTAGCAACCGATATAAAACACATATTTTTGTTGTAAATCTAATATTTCCCATATCTCTGCTTCTAAATAACATAGAGTTTTGATTTTAAGTGCTAAACATACATTTCCAGAGACAAGGAATCAAATTAATTAAATTTCAATGAGCTAATCCTAGCCAAAAAGGCCGAAACGGTAGCCATTTTCCAAAATGGCCGCCATAAACCTGATATTTCGCAATATCTCCGCTTCTAAATGACTTAGGGCTTTGATTTTCAGTGCTAAATATACATTTTCTGGGCCCAGGAATCCTTTGAAACACATTTCAATGAGCTAAACCTGACCAAAAAGCCGAAATGGCAGCCATTTTCCCAAATGGCTGCCATAAACCTGATAACTCCCAATATTTCTGCTTCTAAAGGCTTAGAATTTTAGGGCAAAACGTACATTTTCTGGGCTAGGAATCCAATGACACACATTTCAATAAGCTAAACCTGACCAAAAAGCATTATTCTGAGGATGTGTCAACTTTATACCATGGCATGCCGTATGCTTGATGGACAACGTACATGTATAGGTCATAATTATTATAATACTACATGTAGTTACCATAGCCTCAGACTACCGTCTTCGATCCATCAATCTTCCTCAAAAAGTCTATTCATCGACATCACTGTCACATGCAACTTGGGTTGAGTTCGTGCATGCTGACCCTCTACAGTTGCCACATGCAGCTGAGCACTCTATGCTCTGCTTCTTGCAGGTGCACTTCAGACTGCTGCAGTCTATCTGGCAGTTGCAGCGGATAATCTTGAGGAGCTCTTCCAGAGCTGGTGGCAAGTCCGTCTGTACGAGCACGACTCACTGCTTTCCCGCCAAACCCAGTCATCTGGTCGTAGCTCATCAGCTGCAATGTCCTTCCACTGTCGGACCTGGTAGTAGACACGAAGGCTGTGGTGTTTCACTGCTGCTGATGTGGGCGGTAGACTTTGGGGTTGCACATGAGAAATGCTGGAGGCGACCTTCTAGCAGAACCGCTTATGTCGCGCCACATTGAGTGACTCTGCAGGCTTCCCATTGTACAGGCAAGCCAAGGCTTTCTCTCCTGCTTCGATCTACAACATCATCGGTGGACGCTGTCGGTCTGTCAAACACAATTGCTTGTTAACGGAAGTGCGCACTGGTTTTGAATTTGTGAAGGGAAGCTCCCTTGTCAAAGCCATGCACGCGGGAAGTAGTATCACATCCCAAGAGAGCGTGCATGAAGAAAATGTGCTGTGATACATCAGGGCCTAACTGCTGTTTGACAGACTTCATGTTCCAGACATGCGGTTTCTTCACATTCTTCTTTGGCTTGGGTTGGAAGAACAGGTCACATGACTCGAGGTTGGTGTGGTGGATGAGCAAGATGAGTAGATCTGTGTCATCTCCGATCAGCACAGTATCAGTGGTGGACTCCACTGCTTTCTGCACTATGAGGAGACCAGCGTCACCTGCAGCATGATGTGTCTGGCAGTTCTTTGCCAG
>JAVYIG010015474.1:0-35770 GCA_035222895.1 Strongylocentrotus droebachiensis
AAATAGTAGAATGAGGGAGGTTCATAGATGACTTGTATTAAATAAAATAAATGTGTTACAAGACTATTCATGTCAACTTTATATAGGTTGGAAAAACATATGCTTAGAATTATTGTCACCAGTTGGCGGAGATTATATTTTGTATTGTAATTTTGATATGAAATATTCAAACATTGAAGTGTCAAACTGGTTCAGGAACACTTTAGAAACATGGTGTCTACTGAATAGAAAAACGATATTGCTAATCAAATGAAATTGAAAAAAAAAATCTATCATATCAAACGGAAAATCAATGTTTAAACCAGAAATTAAAGAACAGGGCTTTGTACAAATTGCAGATATGTTAGATGAACATGGACGCCTACTGCTTAGTATTTGTGTATTGTTAGACAGTTATAAAAAGATACCAGGAGCATGGAAGCATTTCTTTTTGCAGCATAACTATCACCATCTCGTTAAAGATTTAAGAGATTAAAGAGAGAAAAAAAAAGAAGAGATGTTACTGCAGTGTGAGTCAAAAAGAGTTTACACCTAGAAAATGTATAATTATTTAAAAATTATATATGAACAGTGAATTTTTATACCTCTCATGAAAGAGTGTTTCATCCCAAATCATTTAGTATAATTTTTGTGTGGAATGTGTTCACGCTTGGATGAATATAGGAGGCATTGTTTGCGAGAGTGCAAAAACCGACTTGCGTCAAAGTTGCTTATGTGATGTTTGAATAAAACGATTGTGATTTGGGTATTAATTCGGTCTTTGCAGATCCAAATAACATCCCTAACAAAATTAATCATGCCACATATTTCACATATCAAATATCAAAGAACATTTATGCGTGTGTGTGTGTGATTTTATTACTGCGAAAAGCATATGCCATGCATCTCATTTGATACATTCAATTCATTCTCTCACTTTAAATCCACACTGTCCTACTTGTAGCTACTTGCTCCCTCTATATAGAAAACAATGCCTAATCGGTGACCACTGGTCCCCATGATCCTCTTTTTCTTATGTTAATTGAGAGCTGAGTTGATGAGATAACCACCTGTCTAGTGACCTTGCATGGTGGTCTAATCCCTCCTATAAACTAGTACAAATAAGCTTTAATACTTTTGCGCAAGTCGACTTTTGCATACGCTTTACCTTCTGGTAATAACACAGAGTTCAGTGAATACGCACCTTATTTGGGTTGCACCGTCAGTTGTCATTCTTTTCAAACGTAAACAAACAAATAAAGAACCACGGCGGTTTTTTTTTTTTAAAATGTGGTACCCAGGGCCATCTTTACACAGAGTGGCTTGGTTTTAGTTTGTCACTCACAACAAGGCGCAATTGTTTTGGCTGTGCTTCTTTTTGGGGGTCGTTAAATGGTACGACTCACACGGTATTGACTCCAGACTCCGAATTACGCCCTTAAAATTGTGAATAATGTATTTCCAACTAAAGAATAGCTGGCACGCTTATGCCTAGGTCACATATAAACCGGGCCCCGTACGATTTTCCCTACCCGGCGGCTTGCCGTGGATTTAGAGACCGTACGGGAACCGTCCGATTTTCATTTCTACGGCATGTGTGGTCACATATTCTGCGGCGCCCGGGAGGTGCCCGGAGAAAATTGGTCGAGTGAAATGCAAGGGGCCCGTAAGGGTGCCGGCAGGGTGCCGGCCGAGTGCCGCCCGGTAACCTTACGGGCTCCCTCCGATAAGCAGGTGTACCGATTGATCCCGGAAAGTGCCCTGCCGGGGCCCGGCCGGGGTCCTCAAGGCGCCTGGCCGGGTTCCGTGCGGTGCAGTGAACTACAGAGTGAGTCAGAAAAAATGTTCCACTTTTTAAAAGTTGTATTGTTTAAAGTATGAATATTTAATCATGGGTTTCATGATATATTTTGATAGAGTTATCCTCCCAGTACATTAGGGTACCATTTTCATTTGAATCTTTGCATACATCACTGAATATCAGACAATCTTTACAAGACTGCCAGATCTCACTTGCGCCAAGTTACTGGGTGAGGAATAAAACAGTGCATTGAACAAAGACAGTCAGACACGCGCACACCCGCACACACACACACACACACACACGCACACACACACACACACGCGCACGCACACACAACACACATTGTGACAATTGTTTCATAATTACCCCTTTTCTGATTGAGCATTGATTTTTATCAAGATCGCTGAATGTTTTATTGGCATAACCCTACAAATCTTTCCCTTTGTACACATTCACTACCACCGTCGTGTCATCATCATCATCATTGCCATCATCTTAATCTTCATCATCATCATCACCATTATCATCATCATCATCATCATGAAGCACAACATCCGCCAATCCGCACCAAGAGGACAGCGGCCACTCAACTTTTCGTACGATAAGAAGAATTCCCGACAAAAAGTAACAGTTTGGGTGGGCCTTGTCTGGAATGGAATGCTCATTTATGTGCGTGTGCCTGTGCATGTGTGTGTGCGTGTGTGCGTGTGTGCGTGTGCGTGGGTGCGTATGTGTGTGTGTGCGTGTGTTTGTGTGTTTTTGTCTGTCTGGCTAATTGGATAATAGAAAAAAACTGGCTGTCTTTGTTCAAAACATTATTTTATTCCTCACCTAGCAACTTGACGCAAGTGAGATCTGGCAGTCTTGTAAAGATTGTCTGATGTTCAGTCATGCATGCAGAGATTCAAATGAAAATGGTACCTAATTGTACTGGAAAGGTAACTCTATTGAGACATATCATGAAACTCATGATTAAATATTCATACTTCAAACAATACAACTTTTAACAAGTGGGAAATTTTTTCTGACTCACCCTGTATGTGTCCTCTGGCATCCGCACCTCCTGTATTCAAAACTGCGTTGTACATTTCGAGATGCCGCCGTGAGGGACCCGCACGGGCAATATTAATTTTAAATGGCACCCGGACGACAGACGCCTGTTGTTGTGCATATCACCCGGGGCTCTTGAGGGGCCCGTGAGGGCGCCGTAGGGTACACGTACGGAACCCTTGTGCTCCGCAAGGCGCCCGTGAATATTTTTTATGAGAATTGAAGAAAAAAAATCGTGAGGGGCCCGTCCGAGGACCGTCCGGAGCCCGCACGGGACCCGTAAGGTGCCCCACGGGCCCTTTACGGGCTTTCTACGGGCTAACGGTCAGATAAAAACGCCGGGAGAATTGGGAGCAGTCAACTCAGCACCACGGCGCCCGTACGGCTTAGAAAACTTCCCCGGCGCCCGTAGGAAGTTGACGGCAGCCGGCCGGACACCGGCCGGAAATTCCTAAAATGTCTGTTTTTACTCGCCGTACGGGCCCCGGAGTGTATATGTGAAAGCCCCATTAGGAAGGAAAATTAGTTTACTGTGCTCTTTTTGCAATGTGCCACCCGAGACAATGGATCATTTATTTTTTACATGTCATAAAATAGCAGCCTTTTGGAATGCGCTACGCAGAAGAGTGACGGATTTTAATCCGGACTATTTTCTTTCAGGCAAAAACATTTGGGATTACTGAACCAAAAAGCCAAGCCACCCTCAGTTTTTAATTTTCTTACTTTACTCAGTAATTAAACAGTTCCGTTTAAGTTGTAAATATCAAGAGAGATAGCGCCTAGTTTGAAATAATTTTATCATTATATTTTGGCTTATAAATCCACTGAAGATATTGCAAAAAGAAAAAAAAATAATTGAGAACCATATGGCAAAGTGGCAACACAGCAGCAAATATTTCTTCGTTGCGTAATGATAAACTTTATATGTACACTGTACAATGTACAATGTACATTGTATTTTCATGTAGTGGTGTATTTGATGTATTATGTTCTGTTATGTCACAGAAAAGGTCAGATTATATCGTGCGTTATAGAGTACCGAAGCTGTGACATCATACAAATTTATTTTTAGAATTTCTCAATTTGTTCTTCATTTTCCAAAAGATCATACAAAATAATGTCAAAACGTAGAAAACTAATTAAATATGTTAAGCATTGGCTGAGATATGACCATCTAAATAAATAGATTTCCTATATGAACTCAGTGTTATATTGCTCTGGCTCATAACATTACGAACCATATGGTCATATCTCAGCCATTGCTAACATATTTAATTGGTTTCCATCATTTGGACATTATTTTGTATGCTCTTTTAGAAAGTGAAGAAAAAATAGAAAAATTCTAAAAAATAATTTGTTGATGACGTCGAGCCGACTACGGACCAACGTGGAATGGGGGAGGGGGGGGGGGGGCTATGAATGCTCTTTACTCTTTAACCTCTCTCTTTCCATTAAGTGTCGGTCTGATGGTCGTATCTTCTGTGAAGCCGGGGTATGCAGAAGTCTCGTGCAATGTTTTTTTTTTTTTACACTTTAATGTAAAACAATATGACTGTAAGTGAAAACAATATGATTATCTATTTTTTATTTGCAAACAAATGTGACACGGCGGCCTGTGACTTTGGGCGGTTGTGTTAAAATTAGGCGACTGGATAAGCCATAACTTACCCGTGTTGAATCGATCTGGGAATTGAATCCCACTTTATTCCACGATACCATCAGGATCCAGTCTGCCGAGAAACGCCGCTGATCCACGAATGATGATCTAATGATCTCATTCACTTGATCCAAAATGGCGTCATCGCTTCCCGCCCAAGACAGCTGACGAAAACTTATGGCGCCAAAATCTCGGGTGTCCACATCCGCCCAATAAGGCGCCACGAAGGGCGTGCTCGCGATTGGTAAGGTATCGGTAGAAAAGTTCGGTAACGGGTTCTTGAATGTGATGATACCGTTTATGTTAATCTGAGAATATAACATTTAAAAAGGTTTTTATCAAGAAATATGGCTAGTTTACATGTATTTTAATAATAATAAAAAATAATGATAACAATTTTACTATGTTCCTAGCCGCCATGGTGTCGTTGTCCCAGCAGCCATAAGGTAAAACATAGAGTTAGTGATGTTATTCTACCCAATAGAGAGCTAGGAAAACAGCACCAAAATTACAAATTTACATAATACATAATATAAAATACTGACATAATATGAACTACTAAATAGAAGCATAAACATAAACAAGTTGAATTGCATGGAGGGATTTGAATACGTGGGTTTTTAACATGGTTTTGAAAGTGTGTAGAGAATGAGCGTCTTGGATATGGGGAGGCACGCTATTCCAAAGTTTGGGAGCAGCGACATATGAAGCACTGTCACCGTAGCGCGTCTTTACGCGGGGACCGGGCATAATAGTTGGAGTTGGGAAGAAGTGGAAGTCCGCAGCTGGGAAGAAGGCGCCTTTGATTAGAAATTGTAAATGTTCTGTTTAGATAGCATATCTTCAGATTGCATAACTCATTTATATCTTTTATTTATTCTTTATAATGTCTTTTCATGTTTGTATGTTAGTACTCTGCCAAAATATAAGAAGAACAAGGGGGAGGGAAATATTGGGAAAAGGTGTTACAGTGATAGAAAAAGGACAATTACAATAGATTACTCTTTCCACAGGCTTCATTTATCATAAAGTGAATTTTTCAAGTCTTGCATTGCAAAATAGATTTGATAGTAAAATTAAGTCTTCCTTTAACACCGCTTAATAACTTACAAATCATGTGGTCCTGTGTGGGGTGAGACGGAGAATGGGAGGCGGGGGAGGGGGGCGGTTCGACATTGTATTTCTTTTGTATAGCTGTATTAACTTACGTAAAGACTTTGAAACTTCGTATCCAGAAACGTGAAAGGACGGTTTATAGGTACTTCATCATGTGTATATTCATCTGCATTACGAAGGAAAGTGTCCCCTTCTCCAGTACCGAAAGGTAGCACCACACCTAGAATGAAACGAACTTGGACGATTATCAATTTGATTTTATACTAGGCATATTCATTTCCAGGTGGAAAATAATATGAAATGAATAACCGTATCAAAAGCAGAGCTCAAGTCAAGTAAGACTAATAAAACAGATTTCTAATGAACATAGAATGACAGAACATCGGTTTGTAACTTCAAAAGGGCCATTCCGGTGCTAAATTTGTATGCTGACTGCATCGCGGATTATATCAGTTATGATCTCTCAAGTGATATATGAGTTGAATAGCTACAACCGTGGGGTGCACTCCCTCTTTAACCTTTAAAAAATCACATAATTATTCAGTTTACTCATTCAAAAATGCCTCATAATGTACCATAGAGCATCTTAAGGTTTCCAGGGCCCTTAAGTGGGCCCCGGACCTCACATCGTATTAACGATTCGCGCTCCCAATTTCGCACATTTCACGCGCTCCCCACTTTCTGGAAAATCCTGGATCCGCCCCTGACTTCTGGAAGTTACGATGAGTAAGACTGGGTCGGTGGAAGTTCATGTTAACTTAATCGTGACAAGTTGGTCCGAGTAAGAGGGCATGGACAACTAATGGTGTAAGTCAAATGTGCCAGGGATCAACTTACGCCGACTAGGATGCCCCTGCCTGAACGTGGCTGTTTGTTCCTACCTAACAACACGTAACGTATGCAATTCGCATTCTGCCTATTGAAATATAATTATTCATAACACGTGAATGAAATAATTAGTAACGAGGCACTTAAAGATGAAGTTGAGTTCTGGTCATGCGATTGCATTGTGAAAGAAACGGTGTGGAATCGACCAGAAAAGGTTGATCATCTAGCATATAAGAATTTGTGTGTATTACAAGGTTCTGGAATCATCAAAATGATAAGAAATTTGGCCAAGTCTTGGTAAAGTTACAAACACTATACACAGAAAGATGTATATGGGACTACACGAACACGTGGCGTAAAAACCCTACCCTGGATTTTTACGATGGTATATGACATATTTAGAATATGAAGGCATTTGAAGAGCCATGCTTTTCAGGGAACATGTCTTATCTGATGTTCTTCCACACTTGCATAATAAGAATGATAACGCTCACAAATTATTTTTCACCTCTTCCCAGAACTCAACCTTAAGATGTGTCCATTAAATTTGATTACATTAGGAAAATGGTCTATTACTAGCATATGGGCTAACTGTCGCCACAGGTATGACATAATAGATCAGCGAAGGTCATGACCAATTCGAAATGTGGCCTTGGTCGTCTGCAGCAGGCGTTACAATGAGCAAAGAGCGAGCGGTCGATAACTGCGAGCATATATGACCTCATAGATTAGTTATGTTTTCATATACAAATATTTTACGCCGAGCCCAGTTTCATAAACGAAAACGGTCGATACGGGGTTGGTGGTTGGTAATGTTCACCAGACAAAATAATGCCACACATGAACAATATCAGTCTGGTGATGTTCACTGTAGCATATGATATATATATGCGGCTGATACCGAAATCATGTTTATGTAGGTTATGGGTAAAGACACAAAGGACGTAACGGAGAACCAGATCTATTGAATTTTCATTGTAGATGTGAAATGCTTTATTCGAGAAAAATAATTGCCAACCTATCGCTTATACAAAAGTTATAGTCGACTCACATAGCACAGGTAGGTCCACTGTACGATGTGTATACGTAGTGTCATAAATTCCCCTACCTTTCTACAAATTTACACTGTCTCGCATTTAAAAAAAAAATGAATTCCCGTTGTAAGGATCAAGATATATAGCAAACCAAATTTAGTTATATTTTAATGATATGCTAGATTGACGGGAATCGTTGTACACACGTAGCTAGCTAGGCTTGTCACATGGAAACTACAGATATGATATATGTGGGCAGTGGTGTACGCATGATTTTTTAAAGGGGGGGGGGGGTTTAAAATCGGGCCCAAAATTTCGCAACGACTCAGCCAGCCGCTGAATAAGCGGGGGGGGGGGGGGGGGGGGGGGGGGGGGGGGGTAAGAGGACACTTTTTTTTTGGTCTCGAAATTTGAAAATTTGACATTTTGTCCCGTGGGGGGGGGGGGGGTAAGGTCACCTTTTTTAGGTCAGCCATTGGCATAATAATCTCAAAGGGGGGGGGGGGGGGGGGGGGTTTCCCCCAAAACATACATAAAACATAAACCTACAAAAAAAAACTCAAGGGGGTTTAACCCCAAACCACCCCCCCCCCTCCCCCCCCCCCCTGCGTACGCGCCTGTATGTGGGCATGGTTTCAAGGAAGGAAAACTTTGTTTTACCTATATTGCTACTTTGACCTTTTACTGTACATTCCGGTGTATGGAATTGATTGCAGTTCAGTTGAGTGTTAATAAACAAAGAACCATGAAATTACTACATTGTCTCAAAGATCATATGTAGATATCTCTACATCCGTCTATATTTTACGACACATACATTTCACAATCTGCGTTATACGAGGCCGGTAGATAACCAATAAATCACATTTTGCTATTTCCGAAGTTTCTGATTTTAGAAAAACTCTACGAGTATTGATGATGAATCACGAATCACCCTCATAGTTATACGTGAACAGCTCAATGTTTTGTTTTTAATGTCTTAATTTATAGCAATAGACCTGTTTGCAGCAAGAATTATACATGCTTTACAAACAAACGTTGCCTTTGTAGGCTCAAAAACGTGTCAGACAGAGCAACAACTGAAAAAGCAGAGTAGAGTCTATCCATAATGATATCATTATGCGTAACAAACATAACAAGGTGTATACACACTTTTTCGCCAGGAAGCTGACGCCTTTAATACCCAAATATAAACTTCATATTTCATAAAATAATATTGAAAAATTGTATTCTATTAAGATCGCGGTAGATAAGATATATATAATAATCTCTTATTTATTGGATATAAGACGGTTGCCCGAATTTTGGTAGGGGGCTGCAAGCTCCCACTGTCCAAGCTCTTTTAAATATAAAAGACATTATTTAAGCGGGTAAATTACCTTTAGCACAATGAACGAATCCATTCCTCAGCAAAATAAACCATAGGGCCAGGACGAGGTACAGGTTCCAACTCATCTTCGTGTGCATTATGTAAATCCCCGGTGTAAATCCCAATAAGTGATTCCAATAGTTCTATTCCACTTGGAACTTACTCACGACAAACGTCTATTGGACTATATGCTTCCTATGTAAATGATTCGGTCCATTATATATATATATAAATATATATAAACCGGTTCTATGTGCGATTTCACTTGGACCGAAGCACACTAGTCCCACAGTTCTACGGATCCGCCTTTATTTGTTGTGCTCTTAAAACAAGTGGTATTTTCCGACAGGAACGAAGCCGAGGTATATGTGGATGCATTACCTCCCACAACACAAGGCACTATGTGGTAATCAATTACAAGCACACCAGCATGTCTACACGTATAGGTTTATATCACTGTGCACAACGCTATTTCCAATTACACACGCCCTTATTTGTTATTCTTTGCGTTGTGAAACGATATATAGCCGTGTCTGCATTACAATAGAGAAATGATATTCTATTCAAACAAATCTACTCTTAGTGAAACAGCTGTGATACACGATGGAGAGAGAGAGAGAGAGGGAGAGAGAGAGAGCGTGCACGAACGGAGTTGGTGGGGCCGGGGGGGGGGGGGGGGGGGTGTGTAGGGAGAGTGATAGACAAAATGCAATCAACCATGGGTTTGCGCGGTTTGCTATAATTATTATAATTTTAAATCACTAGAATACTGCATTTGTGGAGAAGCTTGCTAAACTTGTTGCACATGTCAATAGTAATGCAAAATGTATTCAATCTCACACCTCTCTCAATCTCTCTCACTCTATATCACACCCACTCTCTCTACTGGGAGAGATGGTGTGTGTGAGATAGAAGATATGTCTTCTTCTCCATCTCCCAATCCTTTCTCTCGTTCCGTCCCTTTTCTCATCGTCCCTTTCCCTTTCACTTATAATTTATTTCTCTCTCTCATATTTATTGGCCTCCCTCTCTCTTTTTCTCTTTTCCTTTCTCTCTCTTTTTCTCTTATTCTGCCAAATTTGCCATACACTTAAAAATGTAGTCATCATATATCATTTATATTTTCATTTCTTATTTTCTTAAATGCTCTTTTTAATCTCTTGTAAGTGCCCCCTTTTCAGGTACGAGAATAGCCCCCTTCACCTCTGAAAATTGCCCTATTCAAATCTGAGAGGTGCCCCAGTTTGCTTAAATCGACAAGTGCCCCTTTTCCTTTGTAAGAAGTGCCCCTTCCCCTTTTAATTACTACCCCCTTTTTACTTGGATAAGCGAACCTTATATTTTCACATGTGCCCCTATTCCTAATAAGTGCCCCGTATTAAACAAAAACGATTTTCTTCCCTTTCTCATAAATGCACCTTTTTAAATCTGGTAAATGACCCTTAACAGGTACGAGGATTACTCCTTTTCACTTCAGATGAGTGCCCATTTTCGATTGACACGTGTCCCTTTTCCTTTCTAATAATAAATAGTCCTTTTTCATTCGTATAAGTGCCCCTTCCCATTTTTATAGTTACCCCTTTATCTCTGATAAGTGCCCGTTTAATATAACATGTGTCTCTTTTTCTTTTTAATAAAGGCCACTTCCCCTTTAAAATTCCCCTTTCATCTCCGATAAATGCCCCTATTAAAATCTGATCGGTGCCCCTTTTCTTTCAACTAATGCACATTTTCCTTTCTCATAAGTGCCCCATTTTCATTCGCATAAATGCTCCTTTACATATCTGGTCAGTGCCCCTTCCCAGGTGTGATAAGTGCCCTTTTCACCTTTGATAATTTCCCTTTTAAAATTGATACGTGCCCTTTTCCGTCGACAAAGGCCCATTTCCCATTCTTAAGTGCCCCCTTTTTCATCCCTGGTCAGTGCCTCTTTTTGTAGGTGTAAGAAGTGCCCCATTTTCACCTCTGATAATTAGCCTTTGTACTTTGACACGTGCTCCTTTTCTTTACTAATAAGTGTCTTATCCCTTTCGATAACTGCAGAGTATGACGCTTAACTGCTTATAGTCCAGTAGACGGTACCATATACCATGTACGTGACCTGGAAAAGTTGATAAGTACAAAGTTTTGTTGTTGATTTGTGTTCTAGACGAGTATTGAAGTAAATTCAGCTTGGTTGCCTGCTTGGCAACCTTGGGCAACTTCTTTATTATATTATATCTGACTCGAATTTTGCTTAGGTATTTGGTACTAAATGATTTAAATGGTAAAAATGAACTTGTGTCCCATTCATTTGCATTGTTTTATTCATTCAAGTTATAATGTTTTCTGACTGTTTTCAAGACAATATCTTTTTTTATAAATTGTAATGCTTCCTGGAAGAATTATTAAACATCATTGTGCCTTACACAAATTTACTGGGTGTAAGCCACAAATATGTTTAATAATATCCTTTTTGTCGATCATAGTTCTTTGTATCTTGATATCTCATTGTCATTTTGAGGGAAAAGCAATTCAAGCAACGATTTCTGAATTATAGCAACAATCGTTCCCCTTTGCTGCTCTTCAATAATACTATGACAAGCAGTATTAATTAATTTTTCAATGACTAATGAAAAATTCGTTTAACAGTTCATTCTGTTCGGTTGATTCTTTTGTTCGGATTATTTGGCGGGGAGAGATAGAAGTGAACGGTCTCACGCTTAACGACGTTGTATTATTATTCTTATTTGTTCATCGTCTCTACGATGCTCTTTGAATCAAAGGCAGCTGAGTAGGGAAAAACAATCGTTTCACAGTTGATTCCCCTCGATTGATTCTTTTGTTCGGATTATTTGGAGGGGAGGAATAGAAGTGAACGATCTCACGCTTAAAGGGATAGATGAGTTCTGTTGCAGAGGGCGCTACACAAAATATTTTTTTGTGAGATAATGAAAAACTGAGTGTCAAATTTGAAAGAACATACAATTTAAATGACAAAATCAACTTTGTTTGATCAAAATCGGTTCAGAGACGGCTAAAATATCCATAAATATAACGATTTTTAATATTTGTGTACCACCACGATATTCGATAATTTTACCTTGTATTTCAGCCAATGCCGATGTTGGCTTTTTTGTTGGCTTTTTGTTGTTGGTTATATTACGCTCAACCAGCCGGCCCCATGTATTGTTATTATTAATTAATTAATTAATTAATTAACGGTCACCGTACTTTTTTGAAAGTGGAGCTGAATTGGTATGCCAGTAAGTTCTCTACAACAATAAACAAAAATGAGGTAAACATAAATTTAAAATATCAGACAATTCATACCAAACATATCATCATCAATTATCATCAATACTGTATTGCATTTTGAAATGTAAGTGTAGGGTTTTGTGGAGAAGACTCATCAGGTATACATCCACGGAATACGAAGGTTATTTCAAACATTATACAGTACTTATGCTAAAATGTCTTTTATCTTTTACATCATCATCCTCATCATCTGCATAGCTTGTTTACCTGAAGACAAAAGAGGTATTCAAAACAGTACTGTGTGGTATTAGTCTCTTTCTTGCACGCCATGTTTATCATGTTCTAGCTAAAAGGTCTATATGTAGATCGTAACAAAACAAGGCAGTTCTTGAAAAAAAGATGGTGGAGCTTTTCAATAGGAAATATGACTAATGTAATCATCAGCGTTACTTTTATTGTTCATCACTGTTTTTCATAAATGTTTTGTGAGTAAAGTATCAGAAGCAAGTCAGTTTACACAATCTCTTTTAGGGTATTCTAATAAAATTTAGTACACAGTCTCAAACGCTACAAAGTTTAGCACTGTTAAAAGGTTATCTTCACCCAGGCAAACACGTAATCTTTGACTAAACAATTATCGGCTGAACAATGCATGATAAACATTTATTTTATTTATTTATTTATTTCTGATATTTATACAGGGTGGCACATATCACCAATTTGGTGGTCTTCCATGGAAATATCATTTTGACTACAATTTCATTTCTCATCATACAGATAAATTAAAAACAGCAACATTATATTGCATGATTATAGGATAGTTTGAAGTACCAAATAAAATTATAATGAGGATGACTAGAGAAGTAAAAATAAAAACATTAAACGTTAACTAGTAACATTGTGTTTTGACAGAAAAAATTGTGGAAATGTGAGTTATATTCGTGTTCTAATAAAGGCATCAACCCCTGTGAATACAAATGTTTAAAAGAAATAGACAAATTCTTCAATACAAAGATACGATATGAGAATTCGTGGAACTGAAATACAAAACTCTAATATGCATTACTGATTTCTAAAAATGAGGTAGGTATACCTGATAAATAACTGTTCTGAGCTATACATTTGAATATCACAGATTTATGTTTGCAGGAGTTCATTACAATACTGTAACAGTAAACTGACACAGGTACGGCCATTCAGTTCAATGTTTCAGAAATTTAGGCTCTGGGGGGCCCAAGAGTGCAGCGTTTAGAATAATAAAAATGCAAAAATCTTCTAGCTCGGTCGCTACGCTCCCTCGCATAATATCCTTTAGAATTTACAAGTAAATATTGTAAAACATCTGTATTCCGTTGGTATCACCGTGATACCAACTAGCGTACTGATGTGGGAGGGGGGGGGGGGGCATTTGCCTCCCCCAAATAAAACTCAAACTTGTTTTATTTCTAATTCGATACCCGTGATTTACAAATGTTGCTGAAATGACATGATATTTCGTGATGTTTCCTCACTTTTGTGTAAATTATACGTTTTTTTTTGCGTTTGTTGGACAATGAAAAATTCCCAAATTTACAGTCAGGCAAAACATATGCTTATTAAGAAGCCTACAATGTCAGGGCCCACTGAACGGCAGGGTTCGGGGGCTCGAGCCACCCCCCACACTTTTTTGAAAGAGCATGTCAAAGATAAATAGAAAGAAAGAAAGAAAGAATAGTGGCCTGCCAGTGTCACAAATAAGGAATCAGAATATGCTCATCCGACCTAATTAAAGGCCTAAAACATCAGAGCTCACGGAGGCTTTGCCCCTGAACCCCTACAGGGGCCATATGAAGGGCCCCTGGATACACATCTGGCCGTAATTTAATGCCTAAATCCCTGAAATCCCTGGACCCCACGCCAATAATTGTCCTTCCAGTGTCACAAATAAGATATCAAAATATGTTCATCTGACTGTAATTAACTGCCCAAACCCCCAGCTTCCGGGGAATCTGGACCCCATCAAGGGCCCCAGGGTGGACCCCTGAATGCTCATCTGACCGTAATGTAATGTCTAAAGCCCCTGAGCTTCATGAGGCTCAGCCCCCTGAACCCCACAATTAGTGACCTGCCAGTTTCACTAATAAGGTGGCAAAAATATGCTCATCTGAACTTAATTAAATGCCTAAAACCCCTGAGCTTTCGGGAGCTCCGCCCTTGACCCCCCGCCGGGGCTTTGTCCCTAGAGCCCACGCCAATTCACGCTACACTCTACCTGATCGTAAATACTTTAGCCCCCCCCCCCCAACTTTGAAAAAACGTTCCGCGGAGCCTGCATGTAACGCGTAAGAGTGGTGGTGACGCTGATTTTTTGTGTGTGCCCCCTCCAAAAAAACAAACAACGTTTTTGTTCATTACGCCACTGGTGATACCAACGGAATACAAATTTTTCCTCGCATTTCGTCCCCCCGGTCATGAAAAGTAATCACCGCCCCTGTCCACCACACGCTTGGTACTTCACATGTTACCACGAAATTGGGGGATCCATTTTGCCATGGAGTGATTCATATATCCACCACACGGTTGGTCTCACACATGTTACTACGATATTTGGGGATCCATTTTGCCATGGAGTGGTTTATATATCCACCACACGGTTGGTCCCACACATGTTAATATAATATTTGGGGATCCATTTTGCCATGGAGTGGTTCATATATCCACCATACGGTTGGTCTCACACATGTTACTACTAAATTGGGGGATCCATTTTGCCATGGAGTGATTCATATATCCACAACACGGTTGGTCTCACACATGTTACTACTAGATTGGGGGATCCATATCCACCACACGGTTGGTCCCACACATGTTACTACTAAATTGGGGGATCCATTTTGCCATGGAGTGATTCATAATCCACCACACGGTTGGTCCCACACATGCTTCTACTAAATTGGGGGATCCATTTTTGCCATGGAGTGATTCATATATCCACCACACGGTTGGTCTCACACATGTTACTACTAAATTGGGGGATCCATTTTGCCATGGAGTGATTCATATATCCACAACACGGTTGGTCTCACACATGTTACTACTAAATTGGGGGATCCATTTTGCCATGGAGTGATTCATATATCCACAACACGGTTGGTCTCACACATGTTACTACTAAATTGGGGGATCCATTTTGCCATGGAGTGATTCATATATCCACAACACGGTTGGTCTCACACATGTTACTACTAAATTGGGGGATCCATTTTGCCATGGAGTGATTCATAACACGGTTGGTCTCACACATGTTACTATGAAATTGGGGGATCCATTTTGCCATGGAGTAGTTTATATATCCACCACGCGGTTGGTCTCACACATGTTACTATGAAATTGGGGGATCCATTTTGCCATGGAGTGGTTCATATATCCACCTCACGGTTGGTCTCACACATGTTACTATGAAATTGGGGGATCCATTTTGCCATGGAGTAGTTTATATATCCACCACGCGGTTGGTCCCACACAATCATGTTACTATGAAATTGGGGTATCCATTTTGCCATGGAGTGGTTCATATATCCATCACACGGTTAGTCCCACACATGTTACTATGAATTTGGGGGATCCATTTTGCCATGGAGTGGTTCATATATCCACCACACGGTTAGTCCCACACAGGTTACTACTAAATTGGGGGATCCATTTTGCCATGGAGTGGTTCATATATCCACCACACGGTTGATCCCACACATGTTACTATGAAATTGGGGGATCCATTTTGCCATGGAGTGGTCCATATATCCACCACACGGTTGGTTCCACACATGTTACTATGAAATTGGGGGATCCATTTTGCCATGGAGTGGTCCATATATCCACCACACGGTTGGTCCCACACATGTTACTATAATATTTGGGGATCCATTTTGCCATGGAGTGGTTCATATATCCACCACACGGTTGGTCCCACACATGTGACTACTAAATTGGGGGATCCATATCCACCACACGGTTGGTCCCACACATGTTACTATAATATTTGGGGATCCATTTTGCCATGGAGTGGTTCATATATCCACAACACGGTTGGTCCCACACATGTTACTATGAAATTGGGGGATCCATTTTGCCATGGAGTGATTCATATATCCACAACACGGTTGGTCTCACACATGTTACTATGAAATTGGGGGATCAATTTTGCCATGGAGTGGTCCATATATCCACCACACGGTTGGTCCCACACATGTTACTATAATATTTGGGGATCCATTTTGCCATGGAGTGATTCATATATCCACCACACGGTTGGTCTCACACATGTTACTACTAAATTGGGGGATCCATTTTGCCATGGAGTGATTCATATATCCACAACACGGTTGGTCTCACACATGTTACTACTAAATTGGGGGATCCATTTTGCCATGGAGTGATTCATAACACGGTTGGTCTCACACATGTTACTATGAAATTGGGGGATCCATTTTGCCATGGAGTAGTTTATATATCCACCACGCGGTTGGTCCCACACAATCATGTTACTATGAAATTGGGGGATCCATTTTGCCATGGAGTGGTTCATATATCCACCACACGGTTAGTCCCACACATGTTACTATGAATTTGGGGGATCCATTTTGCCATGGAGTGGTTCATATATCCACCACACGGTTAGTCCCACACATGTTACTACTAAATTGGGGGATCCATTTTGCCATGGAGTGGTTCATATATCCACCACACGGTTGATCCCACACATGTTACTATGAAATTGGGGCATCCATTTTGCCATGGAGTGGTTCATATATCCACCACAAGCTTGGTCCCACACATGTTACTACTAAATTGGGGTATCAATTTTGCCATGGAGTGGTTCATATATCCACCACACGGTTGGTCCCACACACATGTTACTACTAAATTGGGGGATCCATTTTGCCATGGAGTGGTTCATATATCCCCCACACGGTTGGTCCCACACATGTTACTACTAAATTGGGGTATCCATTTTGCCATGGAGTGGTTCATATATCCACCACACGGTTGATCCCACACATGTTACTACTAAATTGGGGGATCCATTTTGCCATGGAGTGGTTCATATATCCACCACGCGGTTGGTCCCACACAATCATGTTACTATGAAATTGGGGGATCCATTTTGCCATGGAGTGGTTTATATATCCACCACACGGTTGGTCCCACACATGTTACTATGAAATTGGGGGATCCATTTTGCCATGGAGTGGTCCATATATCCACCACACGGTTGGTCCCACACATGTTACTATGAAATTGGGGGATCCATTTTGCCATGGAGTGGTTTATATATCCACCACACGGTTGATCCCACACATGTTACTATGAAATTGGGGGATCCATTTTGCCATGGAGTGGTCCATATATCCACCACACGGTTAGTCCCACACATGTTACTACTAAATTGGGGGATCCATTTTGCCATGGAGTGGTTCATATATCCACCACACGGTTGGTCCCACACATGTGACTACTAAATTGGGGGATCCATATCCACCACACGGTTGGTCCCACACATGTTACTATAATATTTGGGGATCCATTTTGCCATGGAGTGGTTCATATATCCACCACACGGTTGGTCCCACACATGTTACTATGAAATTGGGGGATCCATTTTGCCATGGAGTGGTCCATATATCCACCACACGGTTGGTCCCACACATGTTACTATAATATTTGGGGATCCATTTTGCCATGGAGTGGTTCATATATCCACCACACGGTTGGTCCCACACATGTGACTACTAAATTGGGGGATCCATATCCACCACACGGTTGGTCCCACACATGTTACTATGAAATTGGGGGATCCATTTTGCCATGGAGTGGTCCATATATCCACCACACGGTTGGTCCCACACATGTTACTATAATATTTGGGGATCCATTTTGCCATGGAGTGGTTCATATATCCACCACACGGTTGGTCCCACACATGTTACTATAATATTTGGGGATCCATTTTGCCATGGAGTGGTCCATATATCCACCACACGGTTGGTCCCACACATGTTATTATCATATTTGGCGATCCATTTTGGCATGGAGTAGTTCATATATCCACCACACGGTTGGTCCCACACATGTAACTATGAAATTGGGGGATCCATTTTGCCATGGAGTGATTCATATATCCACAACACGGTTGGTCTCACACATGTTACTACTAAATTGGGGGATCCATTTTGCCATGGAGTGATTCATAACACGGTTGGTCTCACACATGTTACTATGAAATTGGGGGATCCATTTTGCCATGGAGTAGTTTATATATCCACCACGCGGTTGGTCTCACACATGTTACTATGAAATTGGGGGATCCATTTTGCCATGGAGTGGTTCATATATCCACCACACGGTTGGTCTCACACATGTTACTATGAAATTGGGGGATCCATTTTGCCATGGAGTAGTTTATATATCCACCACGCGGTTGGTCCCACACAATCATGTTACTATGAAATTGGGGTATCCATTTTGCCATGGAGTGGTTCATATATCCATCACACGGTTAGTCCCACACATGTTACTATGAATTTGGGGGATCCATTTTGCCATGGAGTGGTTCATATATCCACCACACGGTTAGTCCCACACAGGTTACTACTAAATTGGGGGATCCATTTTGCCATGGAGTGGTTCATATATCCACCACACGGTTGATCCCACACATGTTACTATGAAATTGGGGGATCCATTTTGCCATGGAGTGGTCCATATATCCACCACACGGTTGGTTCCACACATGTTACTATGAAATTGGGGGATCCATTTTGCCATGGAGTGGTCCATATATCCACCACACGGTTGGTCCCACACATGTTACTATAATATTTGGGGATCCATTTTGCCATGGAGTGGTTCATATATCCACCACACGGTTGGTCCCACACATGTGACTACTAAATTGGGGGATCCATATCCACCACACGGTTGGTCCCACACATGTTACTATAATATTTGGGGATCCATTTTGCCATGGAGTGGTTCATATATCCACAACACGGTTGGTCCCACACATGTTACTATGAAATTGGGGGATCCATTTTGCCATGGAGTGATTCATATATCCACAACACGGTTGGTCTCACACATGTTACTATGAAATTGGGGGATCAATTTTGCCATGGAGTGGTCCATATATCCACCACACGGTTGGTCCCACACATGTTACTATAATATTTGGGGATCCATTTTGCCATGGAGTGATTCATATATCCACCACACGGTTGGTCTCACACATGTTATTACTAAATTGGGGGATCCATTTTGCCATGGAGTGATTCATATATCCACAACACGGTTGGTCTCACACATGTTACTACTAAATTGGGGGATCCATTTTGCCATGGAGTGATTCATAACACGGTTGGTCTCACACATGTTACTATGAAATTGGGGGATCCATTTTGCCATGGAGTAGTTTATATATCCACCACGCGGTTGGTCCCACACAATCATGTTACTATGAAATTGGGGGATCCATTTTGCCATGGAGTGGTTCATATATCCACCACACGGTTAGTCCCACACATGTTACTATGAATTTGGGGGATCCATTTTGCCATGGAGTGGTTCATATATCCACCACACGGTTAGTCCCACACATGTTACTACTAAATTGGGGGATCCATTTTGCCATGGAGTGGTTCATATATCCACCACACGGTTGATCCCACACATGTTACTATGAAATTGGGGCATCCATTTTGCCATGGAGTGGTTCATATATCCACCACAAGCTTGGTCCCACACATGTTACTACTAAATTGGGGTATCAATTTTGCCATGGAGTGGTTCATATATCCACCACACGGTTGGTCCCACACACATGTTACTACTAAATTGGGGGATCCATTTTGCCATGGAGTGGTTCATATATCCCCCACACGGTTGGTCCCACACATGTTACTACTAAATTGGGGTATCCATTTTGCCATGGAGTGGTTCATATATCCACCACACGGTTGATCCCACACATGTTACTACTAAATTGGGGGATCCATTTTGCCATGGAGTGGTTCATATATCCACCACGCGGTTGGTCCCACACAATCATGTTACTATGAAATTGGGGGATCCATTTTGCCATGGAGTGGTTTATATATCCACCACACGGTTGGTCCCACACATGTTACTATGAAATTGGGGGATCCATTTTGCCATGGAGTGGTCCATATATCCACCACACGGTTGGTCCCACACATGTTACTATGAAATTGGGGGATCCATTTTGCCATGGAGTGGTTTATATATCCACCACACGGTTGATCCCACACATGTTACTATGAAATTGGGGGATCCATTTTGCCATGGAGTGGTCCATATATCCACCACACGGTTAGTCCCACACATGTTACTACTAAATTGGGGGATCCATTTTGCCATGGAGTGGTTCATATATCCACCACACGGTTGGTCCCACACATGTGACTACTAAATTGGGGGATCCATATCCACCACACGGTTGGTCCCACACATGTTACTATAATATTTGGGGATCCATTTTGCCATGGAGTGGTTCATATATCCACCACACGGTTGGTCCCACACATGTTACTATGAAATTGGGGGATCCATTTTGCCATGGAGTGGTCCATATATCCACCACACGGTTGGTCCCACACATGTTACTATAATATTTGGGGATCCATTTTGCCATGGAGTGGTTCATATATCCACCACACGGTTGGTCCCACACATGTGACTACTAAATTGGGGTATCCATTTTGCCATGGAGTGGTCCATATATCCACCACACGGTTGGTCCCACACATGTTACTATAATATTTGGGGATCCATTTTGCCATGGAGTGGTTCATATATCCACCACACGGTTGGTCCCACACATGTGACTACTAAATTGGGGTATCCATTTTGCCATGGAGTGGTTCATATATCCACCACACGGTTGATCCCACACATGTTACTACTAAATTGGGGATCCATTTTGCCATGGAGTGGTTCATATATCCCCCACACGGTTGGTCCCACACATGTTACTACTAAATTGGGGTATCCATTTTGCCATGGAGTGGTTCATATATCCACCACACGGTTGATCCCACACATGTTACTATGAAATTGGGGGATCCATTTTGCCATGGAGTGGTTCATATATCCACCACGCGGTTGGTCCCACACAATCATGTTACTATGAAATTGGGGGATCCATTTTGCCATGGAGTGGTTTATATATCCACCACACGGTTGGTCCCACACATGTTACTATGAAATTGGGGGATCCATTTTGCCATGGAGTGGTCCATATATCCACCACACGGTTGGTCCCACACATGTTACTATGAAATTGGGGGATCCATTTTGCCATGGAGTGGTTTATATATCCACCACACGGTTGATCCCACACATGTTACTATGAAATTGGGGGATCCATTTTGCCATGGAGTGGTCCATATATCCACCACACGGTTAGTCCCACACATGTTACTTCTAAATTGGGGGATCCATTTTGCCATGGAGTGGTTCATATATCCACCACACGGTTGGTCCCACACATGTGACTACTAAATTGGGGGATCCATATCCACCACACGGTTGGTCCCACACATGTTACTATAATATTTGGGGATCCATTTTGCCATGGAGTGGTTCATATATCCACCACACGGTTGGTCCCACACATGTTACTATGAAATTGGGGGATCCATTTTGCCATGGAGTGGTCCATATATCCACCACACGGTTGGTCCCACACATGTTACTATAATATTTGGGGATCCATTTTGCCATGGAGTGGTTCATATATCCACCACACGGTTGGTCCCACACATGTGACTACTAAATTGGGGGATCCATATCCACCACACGGTTGGTCCCACACATGTTACTATGAAATTGGGGGATCCATTTTGCCATGGAGTGGTCCATATATCCACCACACGGTTGGTCCCACACATGTTACTATAATATTTGGGGATCCATTTTGCCATGGAGTGGTTCATATATCCACCACACGGTTGGTCCCACACATGTTACTATAATATTTGGGGATCCATTTTGCCATGGAGTGGTCCATATATCCACCACACGGTTGGTCCCACACATGTTATTATCATATTTGGCGATCCATTTTGGCATGGAGTAGTTCATATATCCACCACACGGTTGGTCCCACACATGTAACTATGAAATTGGGGGATCCATTTTGCCATGGAGTGGTTCATATATCCACCACACGGTTGGTCCCACACATGTTACTATGAAATTGGGGTATCCATTTTACCCTGAATTAGTTCATATATCCACCACACGGTTGGTCCCACACATGTAACTATGAAATTGGGGGATCCATTTTGCCATGGAGTGGTTCATATATCCACCACACGGTTGGTCCCACACATGTTACTACTAAATTGGGGGATCCATTTTGCCATGGAGTGGTTCATATATCCACCACACGGTTGGTCCCACACATGTTACTACTAAATTGGGGGATCAATTTTGCCATGGAGTGGTTCATATATCCACCACACGGTTGGTCCCACACATGTTACTATGAAATTGGGGGATCCATTTTGCCATGGAGTGGTTCATATATCCACCACACGGTTGGTCCCACACATGTTACTACTAAATTGGGGGATCCATTTTGCCATGGAGTGGTTCATATATCCACCACACGGTTGGTCCCACACATGTTACTATGAAATTGGGGGATCCATTTTGCCATGGAGTGGTTCATATATCCACCACACGGTTGGTCCCACACATGTTACTACTAAATTGGGGGATCCATTTTGCAATGGAGTGGTTCATATATCCACCACACGGTTGGTCCCACACATGTTACTACTAAATTGGGGGATCCATTTTGCCATGGAGTGGTTCATATATCCACCACACGGTTGGTCCCACACATGTTACTACTAAATTGGGGGATCAATTTTGCCATGGAGTGGTTCATATATCCACCACACGGTTGGTCCCACACATGTTACTATGAAATTGGGGGATCCATTTTGCCATGGAGTGGTTCATATATCCACCACACGGTTGGTCCCACACATGTTACTACTAAATTGGGGGATCCATTTTGCCATGGAGTGGTTCATATATCCACCACACGGTTGGTCCCACACATGTTACTATGAAATTGGGGGATCCATTTTGCCATGGAGTGGTTCATATATCCACCACACGGTTGGTCCCACACATGTTACTACTAAATTGGGGGATCCATTTTGCAATGGAGTGGTTCATATATCCACCACACGGTTAGTCCCGCACATGTTACTACTAAATTGGGAGATCCATTTTGCCATGGAGTGGTACATATATCCACCATACAGTTGGTCCCACACATCATGTTGTTACTAAATTATGCAAGGAAACCCGTTTACTTTCTAGACTTCACTGTCAGACACTATATTGAGTGACTGACTGACCTTTTTGTTGGTTTTTGGTAACAACAAAAAGAAACTTGAGCTAAAAAGGGTACGTGAGCATTGAGGTATTGTACAATAAGGTATTGTATAACAAAAGTCATAATACTGTTTATAAACATTGCCTAAAGATATCACTGCACGACATGCTAAAGGAAGAACAGCATCCCCTTCCTAAACGTCCTTGTTACCAAATCGCCATCCGGCAAGCCCGTTCGCGAGCCCGCTCACCAAGTCTACAGGAAACCCTCACACACCGATAGATATCTTCACTACAGATCATTCCACCATCCATCCGTACTACAATCAGTCCCCAACGCCCTCACCCGCCGAGCCCATCAACTCAGCGATGCAGACCATCTAGACCAGGAAATCCAGCATGTCACCACAGCCCTAACTAGCATCAACAAATACCCAAGACATAAAATCACGTCCAGGACTCCCGCCAGCAAGCCCGCAGCCAACACCATCCCTGAAGAGAACCAACCTGCAGCTACACCACCGAAACTAACTGTTGTTCTACCCTATATCGGTCAAGCCTCTCACAAGATTCAACGTATCCTTCAAGCAGCAGAAATCCAAGTTCGACACAGTTCCTCCAAAAAACGCCATTCGATACTAAAGAAACATGTTAAAAATATTGAATTACAAGTAAACGGCAAAGAAGAATTTGACATTACACAAAATAAGGACTGCATCAAAGTTGATTGAAATTTTAAATAAACTAGATATGGACTCAGAATTATAATAAACCATGTGAAATATTCAAATACAATTAAATACAAATTACAAATTATTATATTCAATATAATAATTATGCATCTTAAAATACATATCATACAACATTATGGTTGTACGTTTTAGTCATTCGTATTTTGATCGTTTATTGTGTTGTACATTCACTTTGTAAATTGACCATTTTTAGCTTTTCAGCTGCACTGTTCTTTTATTACAAGCAATCGAATCAATTCAAATTCAAATCATCTCAACCAAGTTGTCGGAAATTTGGAGGATATTTACCTATTATTCGCTAGTTTCCCTAAACTACGCAGCCATCGAGAACTAAAAAACGTCACACCCGCGCATGCCCCTCTCCAGTACATCGCCTTCCCAGGGTCGGTTCTAGAACGCCTATCCCCTGGACATCCACCCCCATGATACCAACCCCAGTCAACTACCCCCTAGGAAAACTACCCCCTAGGGTAACCACCCTCTAGGACGACTACCCCCGGGACAACTACCCTCGGACAACTTCCCCCAGACAACTACCCCTAGGACAACTTACCTCCGGACAACTACCCCCGGACAACTAACACCTAGGACAACTACCCCCGGACAAGTACCCCCAGACAACTACCCCCTACGACAACCATCCTCTAGGACACCTATCACCCGGACAACTATCCTAGGGGGTAGTTGTCCGGTGGTAGTGTCCGGGGGTAGTTGTCCGGGGGTAGTTGTCCTTGGGGGTAATTATCTGGGGGTAGTTGTCCCGGGGGGTGGTTATCCGGGGGAGGATGTCCAGGGTGTAGGTGTCCGGATAGGCCCAGGGTCATGTGCACAAACGCACGCCCGCCACCATCCTCTTTAACGAGCTGTCTGATACAGCACTTAAAGTAGTCACCCGAAGAAAACTAACGACAACTGATAAGTATGGACAAATTATATATGGATGGAAAGATTTTCTCTTGAAAAACAACAATAGTTTGCTAAAAATCATATAGATATCATGGAAAAGCGTAAAAGGAAATTTTGAGGCTATCTGTGTATCGTATGTGACGTCACGAATCTTGACGCTCTACGGATCAAGACCGCTGAAGGCAGAAAATCTATTTCCCAAAATCAACATTTTTGAGAGATGATTACTGCAGGCCCTAAACGTATTTTGAAGAGGGAAGTTGTTATATTTGATCAGTAAGGCTTTACCTTCCCCTAATTTAATACATGTTGCTGGGCAAGGAGAGACGGAGGGAGGGACAGATGCAGATACATAGATTTATATGGACAATAATAAAATCAATGTATCTACCTATCATTTGCTAGACCAGCACAGATAAGACCGGGTAGCATGTCCCGAGTGGAAGGGGGTTAATGGGGATTTATGGCAGACGATGCCGCTCTCAGGGACGAAGTCGCGAATAGTACGTCCCCAGAAGGAACGCCCCTGAGATATAAAAGCAAATGAAAGAATTGGGAGACCGCCAAAAAACAGCGAGCCCAGATACCAGTATGAACTCATTTTCATACATGACAAGCTACGAAAGCTTGCAAAGAGGTCACATACAATTAGGCTTTGATTAAAAAATAAGACGCTGCCCGGACGCAATAGCGATGAGGAACAGGGTCTTGACCTTCAAATGCAGGAGAGAAGTTTTAGACATCAGTTCAAAGGGGGGCTTTCACAACACCTCCATAACCTTAGGCAGGCTCCAAGCAGGAGACAGCTTCGGGTCAGCAACCTAGTTAGGACATGGGAGTTAGAGACTCCTGAGGCGCCCGGAAAACCGACATGAATGGCGGCGATGGCCGAGTAGTAATCACAAAAAGTGGAAAGAGCTCTACCCTTATGAATTATGGAGATCAGAAAACCCGCATTCGCAAAGGGACCTCGTCTCTACGACTCTGAACTACAAACTGACAGGCTCTCTCGGAGAGTCCTGAAGCCCTAGGGTCTTCCCCAACAACGGCCAGGCGGTCAGGTATAGCACAGCGGGATGATAATGTAGGATCCCCGACAGAGGCTGGGACACTAAGCCTCAGTGGGAAAGGGAAAGGACGTCCGTTTAGAACAAACAGGCGTAGAGGGAACCACGGTGTTCTCCGCCAGCGCGGGGTTACTAGAAGGACCCACGCTAGATCCTCTTTGAGAATAAGTACCGTTGGAAAAAGCCAAACGAGTCCTGGGGTCGGCATGCGTACTCTTTGTCGAAGAGATGCTTCTTAGCAGCCCTAGAAGTAGAGGACTGTTCAGTTTTTAGTAGGCTAGCTTGTAGTCGTCCATCAAGGGTATTCCCGTGGAGGGAGCCCCTTGTCTGAAGAGAAGGGAAGCCCGCTTCAGACAAGCGGCCGATTCTGGCTGAGCCGGTGTGAAGGTCTTAGGCAAGTATTTCTCCAGGAAAGCCTGCGCGTCAGCTTCCACGAGGGGTTCGGGGAGCCGCGCTGGCTAGTGACTCTGAAACCGAGTCACCCTCCTGATCCTCGCAATCAGTTCATAAAAGTATGTAGGGAACCTGGCCCCATGCAATGGGGACGGGCGCAACCGCGAGCTGGCAGTCTCCTCGCCGGGAGGGGCGTCAAGCGTCGCCGGGATAGGAGGGGCAGCTCTGGCCAGGCGGCTCTGAGTCTACCGGGATCGAGCATATCCTGGTTCCAAACCAGTATGAGAAACCGGATCCTGAGGATCGGGTACCTGTTAATCAATACCGGATACCAGAAGGAATGATCCGGATCCGGAAACGGGGGCGGATTTAGGGGGGGGGGGGGGGGGGGGGGAGGGGGGAGGGGGGGGGGGGGGGGGGGGGGGCTTTACAGCTGGTGGGGGGATGCAAGGCGGAAGAAATAATTTACCTGCCTAGCTAAAAGGAAACCCCAACACGTACGATAAAACGCTAAGCCGTGACAGAGTGCCCGGCAAAGCGGTGATAAGCTATATTTGCGTTCCGGTCTCGAAAGAGATGAATTGCGGGGCAGAAAAGAGAGTAAATTTTCTGCATGGTAAATGAAATGTGACCGGGAACAGTACCACCAAAATAAACACCATTATAAGGAGGACGGAATAGATGAGAACAGCAGATACAAAACGCGCCCAAAAGGAGAAAGTTCTCGAATTTGAGCTCCGGAGACTTAGCTCTGCTGTATGTCTCTGCGTGCGAGAACAGAAGAGGAAGATGTGGTGGGGCATGCGCGGATGTGAGTGTTATACAGCGCATTATACGGTACACAGCATATTTACGGAAGTTCTAGTCATATTGTCAGAGGTCAACACCATTGTACCGAGATCGTAAAGTCACACGCTACACGTGAAAAGTGAGATGAGCTGTATCGCTCTGGTAAGATATTCGCCAATATTTCGTTATTTTTTACCTCCAATTTTTAATTTACGTAGGCAATAAGTGGCATAAAATTCATCGAGGCCACTGTCCAATATTCGTCGGGTACGGGAAGGTGTGATTTCGGACACATTTTAGGGTTTGTTTTAATACATATGGCTCTCCACACGCTTGATGGTATCAATATCATAAAAACATTACCACCAAGCCCTTAACCCTAAAAAGGCCGGGCTATTTGAGGTCTTAGTACGGCCGGGGGGGGGGGCATTATGGCCCCCCCTTAAGATCTCGGCCGCGAAGCGGCCGATTGCCGCGAAATTTGCACGCATGTCAAGTGAAGTGTATAGAATAATATGATAATTTCAATTTTTTGAAAAATTCACTCATTTGCATATTTATGGTAATTTATGCAAATAAAGTCATACAAATCACATTTTTACCCATAAATCATATATTATTCATATTTAAGCATTCTTTTTCACTACATATATTCATTAGACTATTCTGAATAATAATACGACAAAAAAATTTGGAAGAGCCAGCTTATTCCTTATGTTATCCCTTGTTTTGATAATTTCTTATGTATTTCATTGTTTTTTTAACTTATGTATTTCATTGTTTTTGTTGTTTTATTTCATTTCTTACTACAATTCAACTATTTTGATTCCCAAAACAACCACCTAAACTTTAAACAAGTCCCAATAACCCATGTTTTATCTGTTTTTAGGAAAAATGACTTTTCCATATGTTTTGTACACAAATCACGAAAATTAGCGATTTTCGGGCTGACGTGCAAAGACAAAAGGTCACGTGACCTTGTAACCGTAGGTCCGATTTTCAAAAAAAATATTTTAAAAGTTGCGCAAGACTCGAAAGAAAAAAAGTCAGCGAGCGGCGGGGCGCCATCCATATGCGTTCCCGAGCAATCGGAAAAATTGTGGAGGGGGGGGGGGCATAATGCCCCCCCCCCTCGGCCTTATTAGGGTTAAGGCTACGTTCCTTCAAAGGTTCCAAATGGTCATATTTACTGAAAACGCAATAGGGTTCAAAATTCCAAAATCGAAACAGGGCTTGTCAGAACCTTCGGAAAAACGAGTGCCTTCCGTGATTCTGGTGCATTTAAAGAAATAGTACATGTACTCACTCATGATCTTGTGTAAGCAATGGCACGGTATGCTGCCGACACACCCAGCGTTTGCGTCTTGTATTTCTGTAGCAATGTCTTCCACCCCGTGTGGCATGACTGCACTTATGGGCCACACGGGCCCCAAGGTCCATCCTCGTGAGCAAATCATCCATTTCACTGTAAGAAATGAATCAATAATAAATCAATAAGGATTAAACTCAATTAGAATAATGATGATGATAATTATTATCGCTTTTATAATAATTGAAATAATAATAATGATGATAATAAGTATTTATAAAGCGTCATACTTGTATCCTTTAATTAAAATGCTCAAGGCGTTGGGAGTGTAAATGGAAAATCCTAATTTCATGTAATTGGAATACAGAGTACAAAATAGAGTTAGATATAAAGATCCACTATACGAAATATAAATGGTGACATGAATAAAAGATTACTCATTCTCAGTTTATTAATTAACCCCCATAGTGGCACTAGAAGAAGTCTCATCAACCAAGTACCTTGGCATCACAATCACATCTGACTTGAAATGGGACAAACACATTACAAGTATATGCCAGAAAGCAAACAACACCCTCGCCTTCCTCAGACGAAATCTCCGGATCAACTCACCAGACCCTGAAGAGTACGGCCTACAAAGCTCTAGTAAGACCACTCATTGAGTACAGTGCTACAGTTTGGGATCCCTCCTCTGCAAAGCACATCCATCAAATAGAAATGGTACAAAGACGGGCCTCTAGATTCACCCCTCAATCGGTACCACAACACCTCTAGAGTGACCTCCATGCTCCAACAACTTGACTGGACCACACTCGAGCAACGCAGAGACAATTACAGACTGGTGATGCTGTACAAGCTCCACAACAACCTGGTAGCACTCGACACAGCATCCTACATCAACCCTGTCACAAGACCCTCCAGGACTGCCCATGCACACAGCTACTATGTCCTCCGTTCAAGAACTGAGCAACATAAGCAGTCCTTCTTTCCCAGGACTGTGAGGAGTTGGAATAATTAACCTGCCATCAGAAACAGTATGTGCCTCATCCGTCAATGCCTTCCGTCAATGCCTGACGGGAGGCAGCAACTAAGTCCGGGAACTATTTACTTGCACCATGTTAATAGCATTGCACCATGCACCTGACTCTCGTAAGCACACAACACACTCATCAGTCTGCAAGAATCTTCAACTGTGTAGGAGGTAGACTTAACCCAAAGAAGAAGAAGATGCAGATCCCGGAGGCAGAAATGCCGTTCCGGGTTTTAAAAGACAACAACAAACAAACAGATTTATAGGGGAAATATGAATTTCCTAGATAACACCATATCCAATTTGCCTCTTGTACAAATCTAACTGCTTTCCACTAAGTATATTTCCCTAAAGTTTTAGTTAGTAGTTTGGAGAATTATTCCGAATGGCCCGGGGCTGCAATGAAATTAATTAGTTTGCAATAACTTTAAGGCTACCCCCTAATTTGACTGGACTATTCAACAAAAGAAGAAAAGAAGGAGTGGTAATTCGTAGCTAATAGGTATCAAAATTGCTTGTAAACTGGCCACTCACGATTTTCGTTTAATTTCACCTTTCTTCTCGGTGTGCCCTTTTCAATGTGAGGAAATGTGAGTGTGACTGAACTGTTCCTTTATAATGAGTAGGAGATGAAAGAAGCTGGTTAACGAAATATTATGTTGTCCATTGGCACTACAGGTATAGGGCATAAAACAGGGTCATTTAATGTGAGGAAAATGAGAGGTGAGCACTAGCTTAAGACTGACAGTATTTCGTAGATTAATTGAAGACCTGGCTTGACCTTGTGTTCATCTCTTCCGAAAGGTCCGCTAGGAACTATAACTGGAAGTATAACTTGGCGTGACGAGAGTATAGATTTGTGTATTCAGGGGTTATGCTATTTGATTAGTTTTTGGGTTGCAGATTGAAGACTGTGCTGGATTTGATATCCACGTTTAGTTGAGGTAGGTCATTCCATAGTTTTACAACTTCAGGAAGAAGGATTCTGCAAATGGTGTTGATGAGCACTGACAGGTAGTCAACTGTTTGTCATGTGTCCGCCTACTTCTTGATCCTTTCCTCTGGAGATAATCTTCTAGTGGGATATCTAGTTCTGCATTAATCATCTTGTGGAGTGTAGTTAGCCTTTGGATTAGGCGTCTCCTCTCTACGTTGTCCCATTTCAGTGTTGTCAGCATTTTGGTCACACTGGACTGGGGAGTGAAGTCGCCCAACACGAACCTTGCTGCCCTTCGCTGCACTTTTTGCAGCAGATCCCTGTTTTTCTTGGTTCCGGGGTTCCATGCCGAGCTGGCGTATTCTAGGTGGGGTTGGACTATTGTCTTGAAGAGATTTTCTTTCACAGTTCTTGAGCAGGAAGAAAATTCCTTTTAAGGAAGTTGAGCATCTGTGTTGCTTTAGTTGCAGCATTGCTGGAATGCCTGTCCCATTTTAAGTTATTTTGGATGATAGACCCCGGCCGTTGCCTGCCTCCAGGAGGGATCGTGTCCGAACATGGCCGTATAGGTAGGTCCATGGACCGAAGGACGGTCGTCTGCTCGTTCCGCTCTCAACAGTAGAACAAAAATAAATAAAAAGGGGGAAAACACTCGCTCTCAAACAAGGAAGCCCAACATATTCCCGCAAGTTTAATGTTATAGGAACTCCCTCCCCAAGGGCGACAAGTACACACCAGGTCTTTCTTCAAATCACGACAAAATGGCTTAATTCTCACCACTTTTGCTACCAAATTCACTCCTTACGCTCAAGCCTAGCCTCCATGCAATAACACTGAACATTTAACACTCACTCTCCCCCAAACCCAATCATATGGTCTCTTAAATTTAATTTGCCTATATCTATAGTCCCAACGAAACAAAGCGAAAAAGGGATGGAGTGAAATGAATTAAAACCTTGGTTCACCTGTGCTAAAGCGCGTCACGTAACAGCGGCTTAAAGCCGCCGTAACCATGCAATACAAAAGAAAAAGAATGCGATGCATCCAAACTCCGCAGTGTCCGATCATGGACTAAGCTATTACGGATGGAAATTCGGTGATTCTTTCTTTGATCCAACGAGATCCGCCGCCTTCTGATTATGTGCATCTTAATGAGAACATTCAGCTGTTTCGACAATAACGACCGCGTAAGCTCTTTCGGGCATTGACAAAGGAGCAGTCTCCCTCTCTTGGGTTTTGTTTGGATGGTGTGCTCTGTAAGAGCATGGACCTATGACGAATGGACATTCATCGTTTTCTTAACGAATTTATTGTGATTGTCTCGTCAATGTCGTCTCAAGAACATTCCGTACATGTTTCTTCATTTTGATCTTATGATGGTCACCGCCAATAAACCGGGACAGAATCAGATAGTGATTTTAAACATGTTAATTTACATGCGCAGAAGATAATAAATCGCTTAATCATGGGAAATCGATGTGCAGTTCTGGTTACTAATTGGAAATTGTTGTTCCGTGACTGTGTTCTATTTTTGAAAAACATGTTGATATTACCAGATAGGTTTTGTTTGGATTGTTTGTGATTTAAAATCCCGTTTTCCCCAATTTCCTCATAATATTCCAGAATTACAACGCACAGGGCTTGTAAAAATCATGGCCTTCTAATTGTTTTATAAGGTCATTGGTGTGTGCAAAAGTGTGCAAATCAGTAATAACAAATTTCATATCACCAAAATCGTCTGCTTTTCAACTTTGCTGCTCCCCATTGGGGATGTTTTTATTGAAGACATACTCTTACAGAGCACACCATCCAAACAAGACCCAGTAGAGGAAACTGCTCCTTTGTCAATTAATGCACGAAAATGCTTACGCAGTCGTTATTGTTAAAACAGCTGAATGTTTTCATTAAGATGCACATAATCAGAAGGCGGTGACTATCATTGGATCGGTGAAAGAATCACGTTGAATGTCCATCCGTAATAGGTCCATGGTAAGAGTGTGTCTTAATAAATACAAACATAACCAATCGGAAGCAGCAAAGTTGAAAAGCAGACTATTGTGATGATATGAAATTTGTTATTAACGATTCGCACACTTTCGCACGCACCAATAGCTTTATAAAACAATTATCAGGCCATGATCCCGCCCCCCCCCCATTCAGTGTCTTTTAGGGTAAGCATATGCGTGATCCCAGCACCCCCCCCCCTTTCAGCGTTAGTCCGGTGTGTAAAGTCAGTACGGGTAGACCTTTTTCTTCTGTTATACGAACCTTTTCAGCACCCCCCCCCCTTTCAGCGTTATAGTCCGGTGTGTAAAGTCAGTACGGGTAGACCTTTTTCTTTGTCATACGAACCTTTTCAGCACCCCCCTTTTCAGCATAAGTCCGGTGTGTAAAGTCAGTACGGGTAGACCTTTTTCTTTTGTTATACGAACCTTTTCAGCACCTCCCCCCCCCCTTTTCAGCATAAGTCCGGTGTATAAAGTCAATACGGGTAGATCTTTTTTTTTGTTACGAGCCGGAGATTTTGGGAACACGCATGTGCGTACCTCAGTTCCCGGAGTGTGGGGGGGGGGGGGGGGGGGCCCGGGGGGGGGGGGGAATGATCTGTATAAGCCCTGTGCGTTGTTACTCTAGAATATCATGAGGTAATAATTGGGGAACGGGGTTTAAATCACAACCAACTCAAATATAAACTCTATCTGGTAATGTCAACATGTTTTTCAAAATAAAACACACTACAATTTCCGATTATAAACCAGAACTGCACATCGATTTCCCTATTATTTCATTCACTTGTTTACGAATAATTAAATTTAAATAGACAGAATATGAATTACATACATTAAGAGTTGTTAGATTGTTAGACCTAAATGCATTCAAATTCGCACCTGCACCGCCCTAATTACGTTAAGGTATTCAAATTCACGAATAGGCAAGCATTCATAGCAATTGGGCAGTCTTAAAAAAATGTATTGTTACTGTTTATGTTCTTTGCAATCTGCATCTGATTGAATAAATTATGTAAACTTTATGTAAATGTACCTTGAAATATCTCATTACTTTGACAAACCGTCATTAGTTGATTTAATCAGAAGCAAGAGCTCGTAAAAAATAACATGTATATTTAGAATAGAAAGAAAAGAAATATATAAAATTCGATTAAAACAAACATTATGCAACTTTTGAAATGAAAATGAAATGATATAATTAAAAGCAGTGAAAAAAAATTAAGTATGACGTGAACAATTTGCGGTAAGAATTAGGCCTAAATAGAACTACAGAAATTGTTTATGTTAATTTAATTCGAACGTTCAAAGTGTGAAGGTGTGTGCCTATAAATTAAATTGAAATTGGTATATAAGGACGAAATTTGACGTCTATCCAGCTGGCGCGAAATTGAATGACAACTTCGCGTCATTACATTGAATGAATTTTTCTCTAAATTGAATGAAATAAAATTTAAAAGGAAGGATATAAAACGAAATTGAATGCTCACTGAGAATGAAAATTGAACATAAGAGCAGAGAGTTGACGAAATCGTTCGAATTTGAACGCCTATTCATGAATTCGAATGTAACTCTGATGAAATTGGGCGGGGAAACCTATAATAATCATATTCATGATAACATAACTATGTAATGAATATCAACAATTATGATTTACATATTTGCTGGTGCCTGATCTGTGCAGTCTTTGGTATAGACTTGAATTTGATAAGGGGAGCACAATCCTGTGGGGCTGCACTTATATAGGCACGCCACATTGATTAAACATTTATCGGGAGGCAAGGGACGAATATCCCCATTGTGCCATTATTGTAATACCGCATTACAAACTACACAACACTCTTGAATTGCCCGAATACTGTGAAATGAATACGAAAATCAATGTAAATATGATCCGCGCTTCAACGCTTTTCTTCAGGTGCATTGTCTGGTTAGCCTGCGATTCTGCACATATTATTATTGCGAGCGGTTTCGCAGTGTACGTGTGTATATTACTGCGCAGACGTCGAGGTTAGTGAGAATTATATCCACTTCACGACAGTGTATTGCCAAGCTTTTAGCTTTCCTTTCTATCTCGCATTATTTTAAGAGCAAATCATTTTGTTTGTTTGTTTGTTCTTGTTTTTTGTGTTGGGGTTTCGAAATTCATCTATTTCGAAATCATTCGCCTCTACTGAAGGAATCTGTGCGTCTGAATCGTATCACGTGACAGTCAGTATACTGCAGCAATCTGTGCTTGTACATACACTACGCACAGGAGTGAGAATTTCATATAGGCCGCTAGATGCTAGTATTCAAGGATGTATATTGCCGTCTAAATTCCTGTATGCAGGGCAGCTGTTGTTTGAATGGAACACATATAGTGGCTGATTTGAAAGGTGAGTTTGCGCGAGCAGAAAACCTTATTTCTCACCATGTATTCTACAATTGACCTGTATCTGTCTCGCATCTCATATTACACCTCAGCACAATGTAACTGATTGATTGATTGATTTTTATTCGACAAGCTTCCAACATACAACAATATACAATAATAACAGATCAAAAATAAGTCAGCTTGAACAGGATAACCCACGAAAGCTCGAGAGCTTATTTCCAGTGGGGTTCCTTACAGACATGTATAAAATTAATAAGTTAAAATAGTAATATTTACAGACAGATAAGAAAATTAAAAATAAAAACATTAAACTGATGATAGAAATGATATTAAGTACAAGAAGAAAAAGAAGAAGGAGAAGAAGAAAAAGAAGAAGGAGAAGAAGAAAAAGAGGAGAAGGAAGAAGAGGAAAATAATGATGAATTTGTAGAATTTATATAACGTACGAAAACATAAGTATATACAACATGAAAAAGTATGAACCGACAGAAGAATACAAATTTCAATCATATAACATGTCATTCACTTCTCTTCTCTGACTGTCAAGTATTAGGTATTCCTTTAATTTCCTCTTAAAATTATCATAGTTTCCTATTTCTTTTACATCATTGGGAAGGAATTCCAATGTTTTATGGCATTGTAATAAAACGAATTTCCAATACTACCTACTCTTTCTGGTAAGTTAAAGTTGAATCGTCTATTTCTTGTATTATAATCATGT
>JAVYIG010015475.1:0-35767 GCA_035222895.1 Strongylocentrotus droebachiensis
AATGGACCCTTGAATAAATTTCACTTACTCACTGAGGCTAGGTGTATCCAGTCAGTTAGCATTTATCAAGAGGAATAAATTCCAGTGTCTGAACAATATCAGATGTAAATTCAAAGTGTGAAATGTAAATATGAAATGGGACACCCGAGTATGTTTCAGCCACTCACCAAGGCTAGCCTTAGCCAGTCATTTGGCATTATTGAAATATGAAGAAGAGCAGTTTTTGAATTATTGGACACATTATATGTACATGCTTGTACATGTACTGTAAATATCATTAGTGAAATATGTTCATGAGTTAAGTTTAGCAACTTACAGATGTTGAATAATGTGGGGTTAGCAGGCGGTGTATCATTAAAAAAATACGACAAGTTGTCAAGTGCATTTCAACTACTCATTGACATTACGAAATGTAAATGCGGTAGTCAGAGATGCCAACTAGTGGGTTCATTTCACGTTAAGTGTACACTTTTTGAAAAATGGGGTTTTCCCCATTTTGGCATCTTTTAAACAATTATTATTTTATGTTGGCCATTTTATTTGATGGACCTTATCAACAGCAACCTACAGTTCAATTTTCATAACACTGCAAACATTATTTCTGTTAATTTCAGCATTTTTAGTGCATTTTTAACGGAAAAGGGATTCTCATTTCATAATTTTGATAATGTTCATTGATATCTTACATGAATCTATTGAGAGTTGTGTAAAATTTTAATGTTTTAGTGTCAGCACAGCCACTATGTAACATCATAAAACTTATTTGACCAAATTTGACCAATAAATGTGAAAATGATGAATATTTTTGTAAAAGGCATCTTTTCCGTTAAAATTAAAAAACATGTCCTCTCCATAACATTGAGGCCAGCAGCAGTGACTTAAAAATGATATATATGGGCCTAAACTCTATTTAAATAATCTTCAGAATGTTTGAAAATGAGGACATGTCTCAAATCAATGAACAAAATATGTGATATATATTTTATTGCTTGGTTAATTTGATGACTTTATTTTCCGTTAAAAGTGTGTCCTCTCCATAACAGGTATTTTCTTCATATATTAAAGCACTGAGGCTTGCACTATCTATGGCACTGGTATACAATAATAATATGCCTCCATTTAATATCATGAAATGTGATTTTCCATCTACATATCTATAGATGGTCAGTATCTCACACTAATGCAATGTTAAACTGAATGTCCTCTCCATAACAGAGTTACCCATTGTTAACAATGTACAGAAACAATTATTTTTTTATAGTATAATCACACTTCCTTCATGTAAGAAAACATTGATATGTTGTTCCACTCAGTATAAGAATTCATTAAATATCATGTCAACAGCTATAATTTTATTTTGGTATTGATTTTCATTAATTCCTCTATGTAATTGGGTAATTTCTGAATGCAAAGACAGAAATATTCTCACAACATAGTCTGATATTAAATACATTTTAAAGTGCAATATTTGTAAGTGTGTAACTGACAAAATCTACTGATCATTGCAATCATTTACCACCCTGGTAGCAATATAATGTATGCCATTAGGTTGTTAAGGAGAGGACACATTTTTTTAACCAGGCACTTCAAGTAGGGAAAACAAATCCTCTGACCTTTGCCCCATATACATCTGTTGTAATATGTTATATGACTCGGTGAAATGATAGAGTCTGGCAGACGATGTAGTTACTGATTGGTAGCCATATTGTAAGAACCATTTATTCATGTATCCTTCCGCGTAGCTCGGCGTGGTATTTACATATCATAACTCATGTTAATGTAGTTCCAAGTGGATATACAACATCTCCCTCACAATAGATTTTTTTTAAATGAATAACCAAGAAAAGTTATAACAGTTAATCATAAAACCTCTTGGAACTCCAAACACCTGCAAGCAAACATTTTGCAAATATCAATACCTTAAAAATACTTTAACATATGCCCGACTGATTGCCAAGTAACAATTAAGGAATATGTTTATGATTCACAAGAACCCAAATTCGCAACCTTACTTTAGTTCCATAAAGTAGTCCTTTTTTTTTTGAAAGATTAATACGTGGAATACCTAAAATCAAAATGATAAAAATAAAACTATGTGGTTACATATATACATCAGCAAACACATGCCTATACAGTTTTTTTTCTTTCTATATTGACATTTCCAACTTCTTATTCGCTAATCCAAACTTGGCCATTTAGAAGTAAATTGTACTTACATATATTTACAACCAAAATACTGTAATACTAGTTTTGTAAGCAAAACATTGTTTCAAATTTGCTCATATAAAAAACTTTGCTGGGCAGAGCTACTGAACAACACTATGGAAACTTTAGAACATATATTCAACTTTGTTCTCATATTCTTAAAACATTTATAAAAAACTCAACACAAAACACTGTATTCAAGAAAGTTATGCTGCTTGATTATCCAACATAAAGAAACCCTTGGGCACATTTCTTTACATTAGCATCATTGCATGCCATTCTATTTATTGTATGCTATTTTTCTCTTCTTCTTTTCTTTTGTTTTTGTTTTTGTTGCTATGAATTAGTAAAAAAATTAATCTCGGTTATTTTCCAATATACATGAACTATAAACTGGAACCTTTGTTCAATCTATATAGTCTGTCATTTTTGTGTGTTTTAATTCTTCTTTCAAATTGTTTTTGGTAGTGTTTAACGATAACGGACAGGTTTATTGCTAATGCGTCCAGAACGTGTTCTGTAAGGGTCTGTCTCGGATCCTGTCTGGTGGTCTAGTGACTGGTCATGGTCAAGTCCGTCTGCAATTCTTTTGTTCATTGGGGTAGGTGTGTTAGCTAGGCGCGCATCGTTAGTTGGCTCTGCCAGACGAGGCGTCTGTGGAACATCTCTCAAGTGTACCCTATTCCTTCTGAGTCGCGTGCCATTTGTGGTTGTGACTATGTACGACCTGGCCTGTAGATCATTACATATGTTTGTCACCTCAGCTGGAATCCAAGTGTGGGATTCTTTGTCCAGGAAGCGGACTTTCTGTCCTACTCTGAGTGGCTGGAGCTCTTGCTTGCTTCCAACCGCATCGTAGTCTGTCTTCATGCGTCCCCTGCGCTGCTCCAAACGTTCCTGGTTCTTTTGTCCTTGATATGTTGTATTCGAATCAAGGTTAGCAGGAAGTAGTGTTCGGACTTGGCGGCCGAACATCATTTCGGCTGGGGATGGAAGATGGGCATCCACTGGAGTACATCGTAGGTTTAGTAGAGCTGCTGCTGTACTTTCTCCAGTTGCCTGTGTTTTCCGTATGATCTCTTTCACTGTTCGGACTGTACGCTCTATTTGTCCGTTTGACTGGGGGTACCTTGGTGAGGAGGTCTGATGCGTAATTCCCCAGTCCTTGCACATTTGCTGAAAAGCGGCACCGATGAATTGTGGGCCATTGTCTGACATAATCTCTGTAGGAGATCCCAGAAGGCCAAATATGCCAGTTACGGCATTCACCACACTTGCACTCGTTGTGGAAGTCAACCGGTGTACGACTGGGAATTTCGAGTGATAATCAACTATATTAAGAAGATACTTAACCATATTCAACTCAAACAGGTCCATGCCTACTTTGGTCCAAGGTGTGATAGGGATTTCATGAGGAAGGAGTGGTTCCCTTCTCTGCTCAGGCATCCTTTCCTGGCATTGGGTGCACAGTCTGACACTTTCGTCAATCTGGCGATTTATGTTTGGCCAGTAAACCGACTGGCGCGCTAGGAGTCTCATCTTCTCGATGCCTGGATGGCCTTTGTGCAGTTGCCGAAGGATATCTTTTCTCATAGATTGGGGAATGATCACCTGCCTGCCTTTGAAGAGAACACCTCCAGACATGCCTAGTTCATCACGAAATGGCCAGAATGGGCGCAAATCGTTTGGAAGTTCCTGAATAGTTGCAGGCCAACCAGCATGAGTGAATTCTTTCACTTGCTGTAGAATAGGATCCCTGGTAGTCTCCTTCTGTAGTGTTTCTTGCTTGAGGCTCCCGAAATGGAGCAGATCGATACCCAATGGGTCCTCAACCTCGTCCAGTAGTATGCTTTCTACGTGAACATCCAGCGGAATGTCTTCTGCCTTCGTCGGATTTGGCAGTCTACTGAGCGTGTCAGGAATAATCATCTCTGTTCCTGGTCTGTGTTCAATTGTGAAGTTGTATCCTTGAATCTTCACTAAGAGCCTTTGTAGCCTGGGCGGGGCACTTGTGAGTGGCTTGCTGCTTATCGTCACAAGCGGTTTGTGGTCGGTCAGTATCTTGAAGTCTCTCCCAAAGAGGTAAGTGTGAAATCGGGTAATCCCGAATACAAGTGCCAGTGTCTCCCTCTCAATATTTGAGTACTGGGCTTGACAGGGAGAGAGACTTTTCGAGGCATATGCCACAGGCGTTCCATGCTGTGAGAGGCATGCTCCCAATCCTTTGGATGACGCGTCTACTTCAAGGGTGACAGGTAGCCCTGGATCGTAGTACTTCAGCAAGCAGTCTTGCAGGATAGCTTTCTTCAGCTGGCAGTATGCCTCCTGGTGATCCTCTTGCCACATGAATGGGACATTTTTTCTTCATGAGATCACGCAAAATAGCGACTTGGTCTGCATAGTTCGGGATGTAGGGTGACAGGAAGTTCATCATGCCTAGAAACCTCTGAAGGTCCTCCTTATCCTGTGGGGTAGGCATTGTGTGGATATCTTCCACCTTGCAGGGATCGGGACTGATTCCTTCATCAGAGTAAATCGTCCCGAAGAAGTTGATCGAGCTCGCTTTCACTACACATTTGCTGCTGTTGAAGACGAGTCCCTCCTTCGAGGCCACCTCAAGCAGCTTTGTGAGGTTTAGGTCGTGCTCTTCTTCCGTCCTGCCCATGACGACTATATCGTCTGCTATGCAAACACATCCTTGGGTCTGCCCTATTATGTCATCCATTCGCTGTTGGAATAGATCTTGGCTTGTGGAAAGCCCAAACGGAAGACGAAGAAAACAATACCTCCCGAACGGAGTACGGAATGTAGTCAGCTCTTGTGAATCTTCACTCAGATGCACTGACCAATAGCCAGATTTCGCATCTAACTTAGTGAAGAACTTCCCATTGGCAAATGATGGGTTGATCTCTTCGAGTGTTTGCATTTTGTGAGGGCACCGCTTGAGACTTTCATTCAGGCGCTTGGGGTCTAGGCACACCCGGATTGATCCATCCTTCTTTACTGATGTAGTGATAGAGCTGCACCAATCAGTGTGATGCGTTACCTTACGAATTACACACTGTTTTTCCATCTTGTCAAGTTCGGCTTTTAACTTATCCTTGATATGAATGCTGCACTTCCGTGGGGCATCTACATGTATGTGTGGATCGGCATCTTCCTTCAACAGAAGGGTAGCTGGGTCCTTGAAGTTACCTATGCGGTCGAACTGGCCCGGCCATCGTGAAATAAGGTCGTCTACTGTCCGTATGCATGGTGCCTGACCTGGAACATTTGTAGGTACTTCAACACATTGTTTCACCGTGTGGATAGTGACCAGCTTGAGGGCCTTGCTGCTTGAAAGGCCTAATATTGAAGGTCCTGGTACATCGACCACGAAAAACTCCCGTTTAGTCCAACCTGAATCCTCATATTGACACATGAGATCAAGAGAACCGATACAAGGGATAACCGTTTCACCATAGGCCATGAGCCGGACGCGCCGTGGCCCTACAATAGAGCTCCACTGGCCATCGGGGTACATTTTGTTTACAATACGAAGAGGGAGTGTGTTGCCCCCTGCTCCAGTATCTATCTTCACCGTCAGGTGATGTTGTCCGGCCTTGTATTGCGTTATCTAACTTGGTATATGAAAATCAAAAATAAAGACTGGTGAATGTATTGATTACAAAAAAAGTAAATTGCATTTAAACATTCAGATGTCACTGTTAAACAAAGTGTCCTCTCCATAACATACAATGTATATCAACGAGTCACTCTTTGAGAGTTTGGATTATAGAAAAAATAAATAATAAGACTTGTATATAAAAACTGGTGTATCAATAGACAATATCAGTATTGTTTTTATTGTAAAATACTGTTTAAATAACATGAAACAATGTATGAATAACAAAACTTTCACGCCATATATTCTGAGATAAAGTTGGAGTTGTAATGATGGTGAATAATTTGAAGTTTATCCTCTCCAATATATATATGTCACTTGGCTCATATAATGTTCCAATAATCTATTGGCATGTTCTTACAGAAATGTTAGAAATGAATGATGCATAGCAATTTACATATCAACTAATATAGTAAGAGTTCATATTGCTAAGATTTGTTGTTAAACAAATGTCCTCTCCAAAACACGTCAATGAGTTAAGTTTGGAAGCTCATATTTGATTAAAACTTGCATTCACTTGTTTTTTTTTACACAGCATCAAATAATTTAGACATAAATGCAACACTGTATACCAAATTTGAAGTCTATATAAGAAGAAGGACAAGAAATTCTCATGTCATTAAATAAATTCAACCTCCCCATAATTCAGTTTCCTATAAAATACACTAATTTTATGGCAAAATATGGCTTAAGTGAATAGGAAATAAGTGCATCAACATCTGATAAGTATAAAAAGGCATATAAAAGTACAGAAAACTATGTGTATACCATTTACAGGTATAATAAAGCTGATGTGTTCTTTGTTAAACAAAATGTCCTCTCCAAACGCCTATTTTTGTTACTGTATTTCAATCGAATATTTCTATATGTAAACATGGACTTGACGCTCTATAATTTTACACATTTCTGACATATACCCCAAACTTTCAGAATCTGTGCATCTTTTGCTCTAACAACAATTTTCATTTTTGACCCCCAGTGAGAAAAAAAGTGTACACTTAACGTGAAATGACCCTAGTACGGATTTCCCGTAATTGGTACGGAAATTAACGACCATTACGGCAGTACGGAATGTTGTCTAAAAATTACGTTTTTTTTTTTTTTTTTTTTGCGCATATGGATCTATCGTAGCAAGTGCTGTACAGTATGGTGGCCATCCAGCACTCGCTGCATGAGAAAGATGGAAAATTATCAAGTATTCTCTTAATAGAAGCCAATTTTTCATTGAAAACTTATGTGTTGTGATGAACTGAAAATCAATATTTAGCAACTTTGTGGGAGTAAAATCACAACAAATTTCAGATAATCATGCGCGCATGCGTCCGCTTGCCATTCTTTTAAGATTCATGGCGCCGCATAGGAAATTACTGATTTATTCCCCAAATTACTGATTTTGAGCCTTATGGTTACTGATTTGTGCTCTGAAAGGTTGGCATCCCTGGGTAGTAGTAAACTGGCAGGGAATATATGTATTTAGAAGGAGGAATATATTACAATTTAATTCAAATACTCTTTGAATGAAAAACCCTCATGAATATACATGTACATTATGTGGACAGTCAAGTGGCATTGAGGAGGATTTATAAAAAAAAAAATGGGATTAATCTAACTTTAATAAATAAAATGGACTCGTTACTGAGCTTCTTTCTGAGGCTTTCTGAGGTTCTCTGCAGAACTTCAGCCACCATGTGGCTAGCAATAATAGGTAGAAATATTCAAGTATTTCAACACCAATCAGTTCTAGCCAACGCACTATTAAAAGCTCACAGATTGAATTATGGCCACGTCATGTGGCAGAGAATAATGAATAGAGGTCACAATCATCAATAGCAGGAGTTTGCTCAGGTATTGTCTAGGGCTTCATATACCTAGTGGTGTGGTTACGCCCACTAGGCAGTAATAGGAGTAAGCATGCGGAATGAGCGCTTCTATGAAAGAGGTATTATGATACGCGATTGGATTGCAAGCAAATATGTAGTATCAAAACACACGAGGCCAAAATTGTATTCATGAGTAGCTGATCGTATGTTGGGTGCAATATGTCTTGTACAAATCTTTTTTTCCATTTTTTTTCTCCAAAATGATAAATATATTGAAAATACAATTACCTGTTAGTGATACCACAATAGTCGCTGGTCATATGAAGACATTTTCATTTTTGTATGAAATTAAAATAGATAAATGTCATACCACAAACATTGCACCAAATTGCCCTGCTAGCCAATTGTAATTCAGCATTAATTAGAAAAAGCTGCAATTACACAAAACGCGAATAAATTATTTGTAGGATATTTTGTTTTTATATATATATGCTTAAAGATTCTACCCTTGAACAAACTCTACAACCTCAAGAGATAAATGGTGACCCCCCCCCCCCTACACACACACTCACACAAATCATTTAAGTACATGTAATATGTTGGACAGAATCAAATTATTTTTCTTGAACATATTGTTACAAGGCCTTTGAATCTCAAACACAGTCTATTTATAACCTTATTTTTGTCATGTAGATAGCATCTCCTTTCTAAACCATCAGATGGCCTAGATCCCGCTGGCAAACAAGGCAATAAATTATACCAATCTACATTATGTCATTGAAAGATGTTACAAAAATGAAAAACAGTAGTTTGATCAGGTTCATGGTAAAATAAGCATGGGTGTGGATTATAACTCTGAATTAATGATACAAACAGCATACAGATGTTCAGATAAAATTTGATTAACTTAATATGTACATGTTCGAATTCCCTTTTGTGATAGCTTTGTAGTATATATATTTGATTTTTTAATTTGATTTTTAAATTTGTAATACTAGTAGCAAATTCAATACCAAATAACTGTATTTCATAACCTGTATCTGTGACTACAGTGTAGATGTGAAATTGGCTACATTGTATCTTTGTAGTTCTGAGGTCACTCCATTGTGCTGTGGTGAAACAAGTGAAATTGAAGTTATACATATTTAAAATGCTATGCATTTTTGTAAATAGACATAACATACACTTGTCAATCGCCATTCAGGGATCAGATCAGACTCTGAAATAAAAGAAAACATGTCCACAAACTCATCTCGACAGAAAAGAAAGAAATATACAGCTAACCTGTATATAAAGACAACTCAAGGGAGACAAGAAATGTCTTTATGAGCAGATGGTCTTCATGAACAGGTTATTGAAGTGCAGGTTTAGACGAGAGAGACTATTCAAGCGAAACAAAAACCACAAGAACAAATGCATTCTTTATAAACTGATGATCTTCCTTTAGAGATGGTCTTTCTATAAAGGTGGTTGCTGAAGCAGATTTGACTGTATCAGTCTTTGTCAGATTTTACAATTTGTCTTCTTTATTTGTATCTTTCGCAGGTGAATCAGTGTCTGTCATGAAACAGGTTGAAGAAATCCCAGACCCAAGGGCTGTCAATCAAGACAAGAAAAACATCCTCTTCTCGGTAAGCATTTTAACTTTCAAAGTCACTTCAATATTTTAAATTTTTAACTTGATTTGTAAACTTTGTATTGAAAGCCCTAAAAATATACCAGACACATCAGCACATTGGAAAGATACAGCTTAAGGGGTATCTATGGTGTTTTATAAGGGAAATATGCATTAAATTGGCAATATAATGGAAGTTCAAAATCATTTCTTTTCCATCTGATTTATTCTGTTTTTCTCTTATAATATGGTTTCAGTACATATTTTTTTCATGAATAATGGTTTATTTTATTTGTAAGAATGTAGCAATGGTAGAAAAAAAAACAGTGTTGCCAATTTGAAAACTTGAAAGCTGATCAATTTGTCCCTTCAAAATTCCTGTTCTAAGTGAGATGAGTATTTTACCGAACATGTATCTCTTTTTCTTTCTATCCAGGGTACCAATATTGCTGCTGGAAAATGCAGTGGTGTAGTCATCGGTACTGGGTTGTCTACAGAGATCGGTGAGTCATTGTGTAACAAAATCAATCTTATTAAAAAGCATGTTCTTCATGATTTGTCTGTACCAGGTCAAAAAACAAACAAACTAACCAAAACGATGAAGAAAAAAAAAGCTTTTTGTGGACCAATTGATATTAGTATTCATCTCAGGGTAAAGGTTTATTCTAATTCAACACACAAATGTTTTCACATTTTAATTGCTGTGAGAAATGCAATAGTTCTGATGCAATCAAAATGCTAAATGATGTATTTGATTGTTAATGGCCTATTTAGTTCAAATGTGCAATCATCATTACACAAAACCACAGTGCGTAACAAAATAGATTGTCTGTTGTGAGCCAGAAGGGCATTAACTATGAATGTGATTTCACGCCTTTCTGGGTCTCGGAAGAGGAAAATAGTATTGCATTTGTGGCTGGTAGGTTTTGAAATATTAACAAGGTCTCCCCCCTGCGCAATCTGAACTGCATTGGAATTCAATGGGCATTAGGCAGTCCCATGTGTGTATATCTGTGTGTTTGTGTTTTCTCAGATGTTTGACATGAATAGATAGGAAAGCAAACAGCAATAAGATGAGCGAGGCTCGCTCTTTGTCATGAAATATTCAAAAGGCAGGCAGTGGCAGCCGGTGATAGCGGGAAAAAGTATTGTGCCAAGTCAAGTAAATTGACCGCAGTGGAAGTGGAAAGCCACTTGATTACAGGTTGCTATGGCAACAAGTTATCATTGAAAGATCATCATCCCACGCGGCTGCATGATGCTTTCAATGGAGGAAGAAAAAAATAATGAGACGAGGATAACTATCCAAGCATTTCTATGGCTGCATACTGCAATACCAATTCATCTTAGTTTGTTCTTATTATACATTGCAGCAGCTACAGGCAGCAATGTATGATCTATGTGTACATAATGATGCTTGTAAGATTAATGTAGATGTTCATGTACTGTCAGTATGAGGAGAGAGGGGGTCACATTGTGTATGTCTTCAATGCATATCTGCAGTGGTTGATGAAAATCAAAATGTTGTTATTGATGTACATGGAGGGGAAAAAGTGAATGATTGACATGAATTTATTCATGGGAAAATATATTTCATGGATGAAATCAAAAGGTATTTTCAGTATTTCATGAGAGCCCTAGTATGCATTCTTAATAGTTTGTGAATGATAACTGATGGGGAATATGCAAATTATAGACCAAATAGTACAGCATGCTAGTCTATAAGGTGATAGATGTGTGATAAGTCAGCCTGTGAAGATTATTCTCTTTCAGAGTACACTTCATTTGAGTGTATTTGCTGATCAAATGAATTCCTCGTTTCTGAGGTTGACTTTGAACGTACAACATCAATTCATTTCTGCAGTGGCTAATGTTAATCACAATGTTGTAATTGATATAGATAGAGAGGAAAAGGTGAATGATTACATGAATGAAATCAAAGGGCATTTTCAGTATCTTAGCTTTCAGATATAGTATTCTGTTACATTAATGGATACCTGCACAATTCAGTCCTGCACCTAATTTATTGATTTAGCATTTTATTTTTTAATACATATCTGGTTCACATGTGGTCATAACTTAAGATAATGTCAACACGCTTAACTGAATTTACATGTACGATTAGGACATGTTGTTTTCACATATATTGTGTACATTGTTTGGGTGTGATCAAACATTGCTAAATGTGAATATAAACCTTATTTCAGATGAAGCTATAGGTCCAATATTTGTTATTTGTTGTTTTTCAAAGTCTTCTTCTGTTAACCGCACACAAATGAACTTCAAAGATGACAAAAAACATAACTGAGTAGTTTCATCCTAGCCAAATCATCTGTTTAAAATAGAAAAGAAATCTGTTACTCTTCTACCTTGTATTTTATTCAATTTTGGCATACGCTCAAAGAAAACAGTTAAATATAAACGTAATTGTAATTTGATTAAAATTATTAATGAAAAAGGTCATCAGTAGAGATGTTTACCCTGTGAATTATTTAAAGTTATGGATTTTCTCTGACCCGATGCAGGTCAAAATTAAATATTTAATTAGTATCAGTGACAGCATCTGTATTAATGTTTGCATACAGCTACGTTCATAACTTCATATTTGATTAGTACAAGTAACATATTTTTTTCTTTCATTTTTTCTTTTCTGTACAGGCAAGATCCGTACGGAGATGGTGGAGACAGAGACAGAGAAAACACCACTCGCACAGAAGCTGGATGAATTCGGTGAACAGCTTTCAAAGGTAAGGAAATTTAATTTGAAGTGTTAATTTATAAAATAATAAGGAAATAAGACTGTGATCCTGTTAATATTCTATTTTTGAAGAAAAAAAAATCAACAAATGATCCAAAATGGAAGCTAAAACAAAAAAGTAACATACTTTTGATAGTTAATTGTTTCAGATAGTCTATTCATATTACATGGGAAGAACGAGAGGTTTTCTCTGAAATGATCATGCCTTGTAGAAATACACCATTTTCCCAATTAAGAGATAAATGCAAGCCAGCCAATGATGATTATTCCTGTCAAAGTGTTTGTTCTACAATCATCTGCTGAACTTGTGAATTCCTCGTTGCTGAGGTTGGCTCCCATTATCTCTTTATTCGATGTGTTGTGACATCAGGGCAATCATCTTTGGAAAAAATGTAACAGAAAAACCGAAATGTATTGCTGTAAAAACAGTTGTCATGAGAGAGTTCAAAACAATCCCAATTATGCAAACCAGGACCCCGTTGCACAAAACTTACCAATGATGGTAACTTTGCCATCAATGGTAACTTTGCCATCAATGGTAACTTTGCCATCAATGGTAACTACCATGGAAATCTTGATTTTTATTGGCTGTTGAGCCCTGTTACCATAGTAGTTGCCATTGATGGCAAAGTTACCATCATTGGTAAGTTTTATGCAATGGGGCCCAGGAGGAGAGATCTGAGTGTTAAAGTGATTAAGTTCGCTATGTATCTCTTTAAAAAAAAAACGATTGCTTATATTTTGACAGGTCATCTCTGTAATCTGTGTGACGGTATGGGCCATCAACATCGGTCACTTCTCAGACCCGTCTCACGGAGGTTCCTGGGTCAAGGGAGCCGTCTACTACTTCAAGATTGCCGTAGCTCTCGCTGTAGCTGCCATCCCTGAGGGTCTCCCAACCATCATCACCACCTGCCTTGCCCTCGGTCAGTATAGCTCGTAACCGTTTACCTTACAGGTCATACGCTTTGACATCAGGGGGGTGTGTCACAAAGATCCTAAGTCGAACTTAACTCTAAGTTGGACTTACAATTATGGAGAGCCGTTAGCACCTTTGTAAATATTTGGTAAAAGTTATTTTAATAGGCATAAAATGTTGATTCAAATATTTCATATTTTCTATTGTCAAGTAGATTTCATGTTCTTGATGTTGAAATTATGAAAAGTCTAAAATCCTTGAATTTTTTCTTTTGAATTAAAAAAAAACGAAGGCTACAAATGGCTCTCCATATTATTTAAGTCTAACTTAGAGTTTGAACCTAGGATCTTTGTGAAACACCCCCCTGTTCAGGAAGTTTATTATCCTTGACCTTGGTCAGTATGTCACATAACCTTTGACCTTGGTTGTGAACTTTAACCTTCCTTGGAAGAGTTTATTACCTTGCCATTGATAGGTATCTTGAGCCTAGGTCATTATGTAACCAAAAGATGCTTTTAAATGTAAGATGTATTTGGATCGTCATAGAAACAACTTATTTCTTTTGAAAAATTATTATTCAAAAAAACATTCTCTTTTATATTTTAGTAAAAGATTGGGACTACAATATAGGAATCCGAATTACAACCATTGAATGTAATATTTTCAGAGCTCAGATGCTAACATAACTTTGGATCGTGTCTTACACATGAAATCATCATCAAGCCGGAAGCAAAGCTTAAGAAATACACCAGTAGTCTTTTAGCTTTCCTGAAATCAATTTTTTGTTTTATTGATCTTACAGGTACACGTCGAATGGCCAAGAAGAATGCCATCGTCAGGAGCCTGCCATCTGTGGAGACTCTGGGATGTACCTCCGTCATCTGCTCTGATAAGACTGGTACTCTAACTACCAACCAGATGTCTGCATCTAGGGTATGCTCATAGTTATCCTCATAGTTATCCACTCTAGTCTATCCTCAGTATCATTCATGTCAGTTAAATGGAGATGGATGTCAGTTTCCATGTGCAAAAGGTCATAATTAGCCGGCACCAGACTTGGTGGAAAAACCATTGATGGGTGTACAAATCTCGCACACAGCTAATTCCCCATGAGAGCTCACTACTATGCAGCTTTAAAAGTTTGTGAATGATAGTTGGTGGGGAATATGCAAAATATGGACCAAATAGTACAGCATGCTTGTCTATGGGTGCGGATGTGTGCAGAGTCAGCCTATGAAGATTATTCTTTGTCAGATTACGCTTCTTTTGAGTGTATTTGCTGATCAAATGAATTCCTTGTTTCTGAGGTTGACTTTGGGTACCTGATATGCTTGAGCACTAGTTACTGTCACGGCTCGACAGGGGTAATAATGACGATTGTTCATTTTAATATGAAATAGAATGGAGACCAGCCTGTATGAAAAAAGTAGCCATGATTTTTAATTTTTCATGGGAGGGGGGAATGGTGCAGGATGTGTACCAACTCTCAAGACTTCAGATGAAGTATTGTGTGACATCGGGGTGTATCATGTCATCCTTTGTTCTGAGTGACAGTTGCTGATAGGTCAACATAACCTATACCTTAATGTAGGTGGAAGGAACAGATTGTGATAAATACCACTTGCTACTCATTGTCAGCTCTGAAACCAGAGTGTGTTATAATGCAGTGACATTAACATTAAGTGTCATCTGGATAGCTAGTGATGTATTCAAAAAATTGCCCTAATGATACTATCTTCAGGAAACTTAATAATCTTTGTCAAACAATTCTATCTTTGTTGCAGTTCTTTTTAATGAAGGATGTACAGGGTGACACTGCCAACTTCAATGAGTTTTCAGTCAGCGGAGTAACCTACGAACCCAAGGGAGAGGTGTAAGTTTCATCATCTCATTCCTGTTATTCCTGTTTATGAATTCAATGATATTGACTAGCGTTGAGGGGAATATGAGACTATTGTTGCCCAAGAATTATCATATCATTTATACCGAGGGTAATTTAGTGTCATACTCAGTCAGTATGCTCATGTCAGTTAAAGGGGGATGGATGTCAGATTCCATGTGCAGAAGGTCATAATTAGCTGACACCAGACTTGGTAGGAATACCATTAATGGGTGTACAAGTCTCGCACACAGCAAACCCGTAGTCCCATCAAGAAATACCCCTTAGTCTCTCGGAGAGTCTTCGGGTGAAGCAATGTAAAATAATGATTTTGCCATATCTGGGAATGGGGGGGGGGGGGGATGCAGAGCATTACATAAGGACTGTCAGTCATAAAAGGCTAATCCTGGTGATTGACAACACCTGTTATCGAGTTAACACCTGAATGGTGTCCAATTCTCCATGAGAGCCCACTTCTATGCATACTTAATAGTTTGTGAATAATAGCTGGTGGGGAATATATGCAAATTATGGATCAAATAGTACAGCATGCTATGGGGTATGGATGTGTGATAAGTCAGCCTGTGAAGATTATTCTCTTTCAGAGTACGTTCATTGAGTGTATTTGCTGATCAAATGAATTCCTCGTTTCTGAGGTTGACTTTAAATGCACATAATTTCATTGTTTGGACTGTTTCGAAGGTACCAAGTGTGGGTTATTTTACTAATGCCCGAATAAATGATTTGTGTTATTTGTTTTTAATTAGATGATGTTTTATTTGTTTCATAAAATAATGTTTCATAACATGATTTTACTAATGACCGGTCATTAATAAAATTATGTGTGAGGCAAAATATATGCCTGGTCACATGTATGCTCTCAACCAATTATTTGATTAGGATCCGCTTCATCATCTTATAATATTTCTTATTGTTATTTTCTTTAGGTTCATTGATGGTAGGAGAGCTGACCTAGGAGCGCATGCTGCATTACCAGAGTTAGCTACTATATGCGCTGTGTGCAATGACTCATCTATTGATTACAATGAGGTAAGACCTGGGACCAGTTTCGCAAAGCCTTTTTGCACTGACAAGTGACAAAAATCAGCGATAAATCTGCTGATAACCAATCAAAAGCAAGGATTTCAGTAGCTTATAACAAAACTGTCATTTATCACTGATGACAAGTTTTGTGAAATGGGGCCAGGGTGACTTAACGTTTGCTTAAGTAACGTGTGCTCTGGACTTTATTTTATCAAAGGGATAGGATTAGGTCTAGTGTTTGGTGCAAGGTTGAAGTTAGTAACCTTGATTTGATTTAATGTGACAGTCACTATCACACGAGACAAGAATGGAATATTTCTCAAACTTTTTAAACAAGTGTTGAAATACAGTACTATAAAATTGTGACCTGAAATTTTTTGGGATTGTTAGGGACAGGCATTTTCACAACGAAACTTCATGAATTGCTAATATTAACTGTCGTGCTTCAATTATTTTGCGGCATGAATCTTTTGCAAATTTAAACAACTTGAGGTTGATGGTTTCATAGTAATGTTTAGAGGACATTTTCCAAAATAAAGAGATAAATGGAAGCCAGCCAATGATGATTATTCCTGTCAAAATGTTTGTTCTACAATCATCTGCTGAACTTGTGAATTCCTCGTTGCTGAGGTTGGCTCCCATTATCTCTTTATTTGATGTGTTGTGACGCTAGGGCAATCCTTTTTGGAAAAATGTCACAGAAAAAACAAATTATTTCTTTTATCATTAGAGAGATCAAAACAATCCCAATCAGGAGTGTTATAATGTTTAATTTCGCTTTTCCCCTCCCTGGTACAGATCATGCCAGATTTAATCATGATAATAATAAGTGAAGCCAAAACCACCAAAGACTCTTGTTGTTGTTAAACATTGTGATGATTATTACCGTCATTGGCATCATCATTGTGATGATTATTATCGTCATTGTCAATCATCATTGATCTTTGTTATTCGTTCTTGATTTGTTCCTTGATCAGGCCAAGGGCTTCTATGAGAAGGTCGGTGAGGCGACCGAGACAGCCCTGACTGTCCTGGTGGAGAAGATGAACATCCTGGGCACCGACCTGTCAAGGATGTCCAAGTCTCAGCTGTCCAACGCTTGCAACCAGGCTCTGCTCTCACGCTACAACAAGGACGTCACCTTGGAGTTCAGCAGAGATAGGAAGTCCATGAGCGTCTACTGCTCACCATCCAAGACCTCACAGGAGAAGGGAAACAAGATGTTTGTTAAGGTGAGAAGGGGTGAAGAATATAGTGATAGATGATTGTGGAATGGTGTGTGTGTGTGTGTGTGTGTGTTTGTTTTAGGGGGGGGGGGGGGAGTAGAAAAAAGGAGAATAGGAAAATAGGCTTGCCAGCCAATGATGATTATTCATTTCAAAGTGTTGTTCAACATCATGTGCAGAACTTTTGAATTCCTCGTTTCTGAGGTTGGCTCTCATACTTTTGTCACTTGGATCAATCAGTCAATCAGTCAATCAGTCAATCAATCAATCTACCAAGTAATTAACTAATGGTCGAGTCATTTAGTCAAGCAATCAATCAATCAATGTTGCCTTCTTGTTGTTTGTAGGGTGCACCTGAGGGAATCCTGGACAGGTGTAACAGCGTGAGGATTGGGTCTACCAAGGTACCTTTGACTCCTAGCGTCAAGACTCAGATCATAGAGAAGATCCAGTCCTATGGTACAGGTAAGTCACCTTCGATGGGTTTGATTTTCATACAGACTTGTTCCCCTGTAACAAGGTAAACCTCTTCTTAGATTATTTGCATTTGGGGCGAATTAGACTGAGATTCATACGAACGGGAATAACAAATTGTAAATAATTATTTCACATTCATACAACATCTAGACTTGGTACTGGACTTGGTAACAAGATAAACCGCTTCTTTGAATATTTGCATTTGTGGCGAATTAGACTGAGATCTATAAGATTGGGAATACAAAATATGTACATAATCATTTTGACATTCATGCAACATTGATTTGGTACTGTCCTTAAGTGAGGTTACCAAGTCGCTCGGATAGGACTAATCAGACTTTGGCTACTTCCCTACATAGCAGTCAGGTTAAAATCTGCCAGTTGAGAGCTGGTTGGGAATATGCAAATTATAGACCAAATAGTACAGCATGCTTGTTTATGGGTGATGGGTGTGTGATAAGTCAGCCTGTGAAGATTATTCTCTTTCAGAGTATGCTTCATTTGAGTGTATTTGCTGATCAAATGAATTCCTCGTTTCTGAGGTTGACTTTGAATGCACACAATTTTTACTTCAAAAGTATGGTAACTTTTCATGATAGGAAGTCTTAATTTTTGTTCGTTCATAAAGGAGTATTTGTTATTTTTCATGAGGAATCAAGTTCAGTATTTGATCAAAGTGATTGTCATTTTGCACAATGGAATTTAAAAAAAAGAAAAGAGAAGCTATTAGAGATATCATTACAGATCATTATTATTTTTGTTTGGAGGTGTTTAGGTAAAATGAATCATTCATTTGACTTTCAATCATAAGTTTGAGGATATGAATCCCAGCACGACTAAATGTCCTGTGGCAAGGCATTAATCTGCATTTGCCACTCTCCATCCAGATGCAATTGGGTACCTGATATGCTTGGGCACTAGTTACTGTTGAGGCTTGACTCTAAAAGGGGTAATAATCTCATTTTACATTTCATATGTGGATATTGGTTGATCTTTGATGTGGTCTTTGTATGCCTGTAGGTCGCGATTGCCTTCGTTGTCTTGGTATGGCCACAGTGGACAACCCCATCAAGAGGGAGGAGATGGATCTGGAGAATTCTGTCAACTTCGGCAAGTATGAGGTACGGTTTCAAAATACATGTCTCTGCAGTTAGGAAATACCAATGATTATGTAAAATATGCATAGATCTGTATAAATTCTAATGAAATAGTACTTTCACCAGTTTCCGGATCGAATAGGTTATGCAATGGCAATGGTTATTGCTCTTACACGCTTAGAGGTGAAGTGCATTTTTAGATAAACTTTCTTAAATAAAATTGGTTATGTAATATAAGTTTCCTCCTGGTATTTAGAGTAGTGAGACTTATTGAAAACTTCATGGTAGCAACATAAACTGACAATTTATCAGCAAGAGGTGCAAGTAAGCCAGCCAATGATGATTATTCCTGACAGAGTGTTTGTTCTACAATCTTCTGCTGAACGTGTGAATTCCTCGTTGCTGAGGTTGGCTTTTCCTGTCTCTTTTGTTGATTTGTTATTATGACGGTACACGTGGTATTAGCTGTTCTTGTTTCTATGATTTTGAGTGTGTCAAATAAAAATTGTTTATTTATTTGTCCTATGACATGAAAAGAGGAGTTGTGAACAAATAAAGATCAAGCAGCAATAAACCTTGCCAGCACTGTAGGCAAATTCAACTTCATCAGTTTTGACATTTTATTTTATATAATTTATAAAAGTGTCAGTCTTTGTTTTTTAAATTAAAAGTGGATTCACATTTGAAATTAGATATGGAAAACCATATGTATCACACCAAATGATGAAAATCAGGAAATTTATTGAAAATATTTTTCATATAACTATTTTGTTAGATGTATGTTTGAAGGCACATTAATATGGGTTAAAGCAAAACCTCATCAAACCATCTTCAGTTCAAAACACAACATGTTAGCATTCAGAATACATTGAATGGTTTAAAGATAAACTTGAGTTCTGGTAAAAAAAGATAATTAATTCTCACAGAATCAAAAGAAATTTATACTGAATGTTCAAGATAACAAATAAATGTCATTTGCCAAACAATTTTGGTAGAAAATGTATACTGGCTGAGTAATAAGCATAGAAAGATAAGGAAATCAAGGAGTACTAGCCCCGACACCATTTGTGTAGTCCCATATAGATCTTTCTGTGTACAGTGCTTGTTACTGTACCAAGACTGGGCCAAATTTATTATGATTTTAATGACTCCAGAACCTTGCAGTACACACCAATACTTACATGCTAAATGATCAACTTTTTTTGATCCATTCCACACCCTTTCTTTCACAATGCAATCGCATGACCAGAACTCAACTTTATCTTAAGTTTTTCACCCGATTTTTTAATTTTTGTCTCACTCAGAGCAACATGACGTTTGTTGGATGCGTAGCCATGCTTGACCCTCCCCGTGCCGAGGTCAAGGGCTCCATCGAGGAGTGTCGTCTAGCCGGTATCAGGGTCATTGTCATCACTGGTGACAACAAGGCTACGGCTGAAGCCATCTGCAGGAAGATCGGAGTGTTTGGAGAAGATGAATCCACTGAAGGTACGGTATGAACGGTCTGAAAGGATAATGCATATCTTATAACCAAATTACCTCTAGATTTTGAAAGATTTCTTGACCTAGTGATGTCATTCCAATGGGTTGACTGCTGACCGACATTAAGCTGATTCTGCCTTATATTTACTTGCTAAATCTATTCTTGATATTGGAGTCATATTTCTTCACAGTAATTACCAATAGATAATATGGTGTGATAAAGAGGATGATGTTGTTGATGATGGTAATGATGGTGACGATGGTGGTGATGATGACGATGAGGAGGAGGATGATGATGATGATGATGATGATGATCTTTTGTAAAAAGCACATTGACACAATATCCCTTTGAATATTGGGTAGATGTTAACCCTAGCTTTTATCTAATCTCTCTATGGTAGGTCTGTCGTATTCTGGTCGTGATTTTAACCCGAGCTTTTATCTGATCTCTCTTTCGTAGGTCTGTCGTATTCTGGTCGTGAGCTGGATGACTTGAGTCCCGCTGAACAGAAAGCCGCCTGTCTTCGTGCCAGACTCTTCTCACGTGTGGAACCCTCCCACAAGAGCAAGATCGTTGATTACCTACAGAGCGACGGAGAGATCACAGCTATGGTAATTAAACGAATTATGCGCAATGCATATATTTGCTTGTGAATCATAGTTGGTGGGTAATATGTAAATTATGGACCAAGTAGTACAGCATGCTTGTCTATGGGTGATGGATGTGTGATAAGTCAGCCTGTGAAGATTATTCTCTTTCAGAGTACGCTTCATTTGGATGTAGTTGCTGATCAAATGAATTCCTCGTTTCTGAGGTTGACTTTGAATGCACACAATTTTATAGATTACCTCAAAAGTATGGTAACTTTTCATGAAAGGAAGTCTCAATTTTGACTAACCTACAGGTACACTCCTTTGTCAGGCGAAAATCAAGTTCACTGGACATTGAAAGTGCATTGTCTTAATGCTAAATAATTGTAGAGTATGTTAAAGAAATATTAGATTTGAAATGCCCATGCTCAATATACTAAAAATATGAGATGGGTATACTGTATAGCAAAAGCTAACAGCATGATGTGCTTACTGCAGACCTCAAATATGTCGCCAAAAAATTAGGAGGGGAAAAGGTAAATCGCATATGATGGGACAGAATGACCAGAAGATTTTTTTTTTTTTTTTTTTACTCTGATGTTTGCCATATTACCTGCATTAAAGATACATAATGTACATTTCAGAATGTTGCCTGACCTTTCTTTGAATATCTATTAAAAAAAAGGCATATCTTCATAGGATATCATTTTATGTTTCGTCCATCATTTTGCTTGAAAAAGGATCAATCTCGATTAGAGCAACCTTTGAATTTCCGAGAATAATAAATGGCATTGATTTATTGGAAGATTATTTACGCGTGTATTTGATATTCTTGCTCATTGTATTTCCTCGTACAGACCGGTGATGGTGTGAACGACGCCCCTGCCCTGAAGAAGGCCGAGATCGGTATCGCCATGGGATCAGGAACAGCTGTCGCTAAGAGTGCATCAGATATCCTTTTTATCACATTCGTAACAATCCTGTCCCTGATCGTTCCCAGATCTCGCCCAAAAAGCAACCACTGTAGTATGTTTGGTGGATGCCAATTAGGGATGTTTAAAAAGTAATTTGTAAATACAGATACCTGATCATAACGGTCTATCATAATATGTTCAGTCTTTTGAGAGGTCTTGGGGTATTCATGACCTGCTGCATTACCTCCGACCAGATACTCATATACTTCACCTGGGTCTCAAGTAGCTAATACAGATTAGTGTCTTGCAAAAGGATGTTAATGATGTGACAGAGGTTCAAAGCCTCTATAATGTGGTCCATGGTATGGTGATTTATCCACAAGACCATGACACCTCTATAGAGAATGTGAATGTAGATATGAGGAATATGTCGAGAGTGATAAACATATTGTATTCCTTGACCACTTAGCACAGATGGTGTTGGCCGATGATAACTTCTCCACCATCGTAACTGCCGTGGAAGAGGGACGTGCAATCTACAACAACATGAAGCAGTTCATCCGATACCTCATCTCATCCAACATTGGAGAAGTCGTCAGGTTAGATACAATATCTTCTTTATCCATTTTTGTTAAAGCCTATCTGCACTAGTTTGGCCAGGAGGGATTAGACCTCACTGCATGGTCACTGACATGTGGATATCTCATCAAATCAGCTCTCAATTAATATAAGAAAAAGGGGATCATTGGGGACCAAAGAGTACCAATTAGGCATTGTTTGCTATATAGAGGGCCATGTAGCTACAAGTAGTCCAGTCCCGCTTGAAGCAGTTCAAACATCCCAGGCAGTAGCTGAGGGTGTTTTGACTGTTTCAAAGGTATCGAGGGTGGATAATTATCCCCATACCCAAACATATGTGTATTATTTGTTCTATATAATCATAACATGGATCTTTGTCATGTGATAAATCAACTTGATTGCATTTCCATAGATCTACAATTAGCTGACAAAGTTATATCTGGACTATTAACCGACTTGTCATCAGAAAATACTAACGACTGGTCATTAGCACTTGCTAATGACTGTTTATGAATTAGGATAAATAAATGGCCCATGAAATGTCTGCTCTCAAATGTCAACCAGTCGTTTGCTTAGGATCTATGTTAATCTTTTCTCTGACCAATGATCCTGACCCCTCTCATCCACAGTATCTTCTTGACCGCTGCCCTTGGAATGCCCGAAGCCCTCATCCCTGTCCAGCTTCTGTGGGTCAACCTTGTGACCGACGGTCTCCCTGCCACCGCCCTTGGCTTCAACGGACCTGACATTGATATCATGACCAAGCCTCCCCGTAACTCTAGGGAACCCCTCATCAGCGGCTGGCTCTTCTTCCGCTACATGGCCATCGGAAGTATGTAACCATCTCGGCTTTCTGTCATATTGCTTCTCATAATATTCAGGCTTTTTTTCTTTCATGACAGGGCATCGAAAATATGTAACTCCCTTGGTTCACATTATGCTACCTGTAGCATTCTTAGGCTGTGTTTTGTACTGCAGTCATAACCTGATTCGATAAGGCTTCCTTAAAAAAATTCTGAGTTGTCTTAGTTGCGTTATATAAGAGGTCAGTTCAAACAGCAACAAATCTTCTAGCCAGGATATTCTTGCATAGCCTAGGATAATATTGTGACCAAACCATATTTTATTTCAGTCAAAACTCTTATTGACATCGCTACTCAGGTAGTGATGCCTGGCTGAACCTTTGACCCCAAATTTATGGGAAAAGCAATATTTTAATAAAATTTACCCCCTGATATGTATACTTTCATCACCCCAAAATAGATATGTGAAGAAGTTCATGGAAGACCACTGCTTATTGGTGAATGGGCTACCCTGACAAAAGATTAGAAATAAATAAATAAATAGATAAAGTGTTGTATTCTCAATAACAATCTTTTGCTCTGACCTTTGACCTGTGACATTGTAGTTTATGTTGGAGCAGCTACAGTAGGTGCATCAGCTTGGTGGTTTATGTACTATGAAAATGGACCTCATCTCTCATTCTGGCAGCTGGTAAGATACAATGTCATTCTTTGGAATTTTTATTTGAGTATAACCAATCAGAAGCAAGGTTTTCAGTAGCTTATAACAAAACCTGTCATTTGTCACTGATGACAAGTTTTGTGAAACGCCCCCTGATGAATTAACTTAATCTTTCTTGAAATTACATTGGTGAAAACCTACCATATATTTGGGTATATGGGACTACACGAAGATGTTTGGTCAACGACTAGTCCCAAGTTCTAAACTATCTCTCGTCAAAGAGCATTCAGGAGCAGTAATTTCCATAAACCATTGCTCATGATATTCCTCCACCTGCGAATAACAAAGGGTGAAGAAGCTCATACATTTTTGTCCCCTGCACTTTTCAGTTCATTTTCTTTTCTAAACGATGTAATGTACAGAAGTAGAAATTACATAGTACATGAACATGAAGTGCACCTAGATACCCAAAGAAAATGAGAAGGAGAGCTGCTAATTTGTAATAACTGGTACTGCCTTGACAGAACCTTACGGTTTTATTTGCAGTTTCCCCAATTCATTTCTATTGATTAATTTCGTATAATTCCGGTATATTTGTAGACATGTTTCCATTTTGTGTGTGTTCTCTGGTTTCTATATTGTTTATAATCTGTGTTTTATACTTTCATAAAATGTTTTTTTTCTTCATGGATTTGAATTGAAATAAAACTTGAAATTTGAAACTAATGTTGAATGCATGTTTTGTTCCATATAGACTCATCACTTGCAGTGCCCATTGGAACCCAAGAACTTCAAGAAGCTTGACTGTGACGTCTTTCAAGACCCACATTCCATGACCATGGCTCTGTCTGTACTGGTCACTATCGAGATGTTGAACTCCCTCAACAGGTGGGTCAAGGGTTAACCCGTAGTGGTCATCTGTGTATAGTGTGAAATCCCCCCCCCCCCTAACGAAGGGTTAACCTGTAGTGGTCATCTGTGTCTATTGTGAAATCACTCCCTTATGAATCAGGAGTTCTCTCAATAATTTTCTATCTATATTTTCTAATGTCAAATATTTTTTTATTGATTGCAAATGTATTCTAGTTAAGGATTTGTTGAATGGTTTTTTTGACACAGTTTGTTGTAATTACGAGTCTCTAAGTCCATGTTCAGAATTTTTCTCCAATCGAGATTGATTGATTTCACTCTGGGTATCTGTTTTCGTAAAATGTTTCATCTCATTTTGGTCTTCTCTGTTTTTCATTGCTGCAGCTTGAGTGAAAACCAGTCTCTAACAGTGATGCCTCCATGGTCCAACATGTGGCTTCTAGGAGCTATTGCTCTGTCTATGAGTCTTCACTTTGTTATCCTTTATGTTGACGTCCTATCAGTAAGTACTAGAGCCTATTAGCAGATGGATGAATGGATGGATGGATTGATTGATTGAATGGATTGATTAACACATTGATTAATTGACACATTCATTGATTGATCAGTGATGCCTCCATGGTCCAACACGTGGCTTCTTAGAGTTATTGTAATATCTACGAGTCTTACATTTTTGTTGACACCCTAGCAGTAAGTATCACAGACCATTGATGATTGATTGATTAAATGAATGAATGATTGATATATGGATGGGTGAGTGGGTGGGTGGGAGGATAGGTGGCTGGGTGGGAGGATGGATGGCTGGGTAGATCGACTGTTGAGTAATGGGCCATTATTAGACATACGTGTCTCTATGGTCCATCGTGTGGCTTCTAGGAGCTATCGCTCTTTCTATGACTCTTCAATGTATTATTCTTCATGTTTTGCCTCTTGGCAGTAAGTACTAGTGACTATTGATTGATTTATCCAATGAATGTTGGATGGATAGATTGATTGATTGGTTGATTTGACAGAGTACTCTGAATAGCATGTGAACAAATTACTCAGCACAGTTTGTTGTTAGGAACATATTTTGCATCAATGATAAACCCAAATATGAAATGTTTTGGTATAAAAATACTTCCACTGTGATGTAATTTACTGGATATTTCTTACAGAAAATGTAGAAGTTAAAGAAGTAAGTATTTATAGCAGTCCCATGAACTGTATGTTCTGTAGTGATGCTCAATCTTATATGGCACTTGAGATAAAACGTGTAATCCTTCTCCTCCATACAGACCGTGTTCCAGATCACTCCCCTCAACCTGGCGGAATGGATGGCGGTAATGAAGATCTCGCTACCGGTCATCTTACTGGACGAGATGCTCAAATTTATGGCCAGGAGTACCGGTCAAGAGAGTAAGACCCAATCCACCTCTACTAGTCTCTACATGCTTATCGGCTCTGTAGTGGCCTATCTAGTTGTGATAATTTACATCATCTAACACTTAAAAAATCAGAAGAAACAAAAAAACAAAAACAAAACAAAAAAATCACGGTAGACTAGAACTCATCCTTTTTTTTGGTGTACGTCTGCATTTCACGTTGATTTTTATATGTGTAAGCATTTCTTTATATTATTTGATCACTTTTTATCACTTTGAATACTCACCATCAGATGTTTTTTTTGTGCTGCACAACACTCACAACTTTTCTCCTCTCTCTCTCTATTTCTTGATTATTAGTGTCTGAGTTTGTTTTTGCGTTTCTTTAATATGTCAGTCAGTCTAATTCTTTGTATTGGTTTACAAAGAGGTTACAGAATTGCAGATGATAACGACACCATTGTTTGCAACATTTTGGTTTTCCTGCCATTTCTGTTGGAGTGGAAACTTGGATGATATTGACTTGCATCATATAATAACAGCATGCTCTTATGAATTTCAAAAGGTGTTTTTTTGTGTGTTTCCTACCTGGGAGTGTCGTGTATTACTCAAAGTGAATATACTTTCTTTGTCCCCCTACTATCCACATTTTTCCTACTTCTGTTCTTAACTTTAATACCCCCAACTAATGCTGCACAGCAGAAAAGTGAGATTCAAGAGTCGCATGACAGCTATATGCTTCTTACATTCTTCCAACTGTGGATTTCAGAGCTAAAATATATTTTGTGACTCCACTTTGAGTTATATCTTACTCTCATTTAGAAACTATGAAAGGACACCGTTTGAAATTTAATTGATATCATTTAAGTTTTCTCGCAAGGATGCACAAAAATACAAAATCTATAAAAAAATTGAGAAAAGTTGTCTTTTATCTTTCTCTAGTTATTAATGTAGTTTGCATGGTTCTGTAACCTCTTCGCTCAAGAAATTATTGAAAAATATTTTGTATAAAATTAGTCAATGACATGGTGATGGTTGATGATAATTTCAGCCTTTTTATTTCCAGATAACCAGCCATGAAAGTTTATCTGTCATGTTTATATTATTCAGAGAATGGACTTGAGTCTTAAAGAAACACGTTATAAGCATATATGAATGGGAAACAAATCTGGTTGCCAGCATTTCTTGTAATGTCCTTGGCAGTTACTTTTATACACAAGCACTTGTTTGAGTCTTGTGTTTTAAGGGGTAAGGACTAAGGTTCTTAAGGTTATTGAAAGTTGGCAATTAAAAATAATTGAAATCAGGGTCTACAAAACAGACGGAGAAGAGCAAAATAACTACTGACAACTTCATTTGCTTAAGTCATGGAAACAACTAGTTTATTTCTACTGCCCGGCAGATTTTTAAATCATGAATGGTTATCTGGAATAAAGAGATTTATTGTAGAACACATCGTAACCCTGCCGTCATGGGAGCACTGGTATAGAGCAAGGAGACGCTCGGTTTCATTGTAGATAGATCATTCGTTTCCACTAGGAATGAAGAACACTACTGAGAGACAAAAGGGCTGTAACTGTGTCGAATAATACAAGTTATGCCCTTATGCTTCTCGGCAGATGACCTCACTTTTAACCCTTCTGTTACTGCAAGCTATACAAGCCATTAACTTTGACATGGTGTATATACCTTTAGTACATTGACAAGGTTAACTGTGCCAACCTATGCTAAATATAAGCATTTTACACACATATTTATATACATTATGAGGGAAAATTAAGTTTAGTGTCTTTTTCTTGTGAGAGAAAATTAGCTGAAAGTGCTTGCATCTTGAAATTTTTCACAATTTTCTCTGTTTCTCTACAAATGAAAGGCTTTTTATTGCAATGAAATTTAAAAAAGAGGAGAAGAATGAATACTAATATATTGCCTTGTACATACATGAAATCTTTTTTGTGTGAATATATGTGAAGATTAGATTGAGATTATCTGACAGTTACATCCATTTAATTAGAAAATAGCCTTTCTTCATGAGGATGTAGATAGATTAGTGTGAAAAATGACTTTCAGTCAGGCATTAAGGCTGGATTCTTAGTCATGTGTAGTACATGTATGTATATTGTGTGTTTGTGTGTGGATGGACCTGAAAAATTGTAGAATTAGTTTGTTCACTTTCACTTTTTCTCAGGCTTAGAAAAAAGGTTGAAAAAATATCCACACAGGTCACTAAATTCTTATTGCTCTGAAACTATAACAATTTATTAGAGGAATTTTTATGAGGATCATCAGCTTTTGGATGAAATGTAGAAAATGATTCTGTCCAAATTCTTAGTTAATTTCATCAAATCAACTGTTGTAGAAATATAAAATAGGATTGATTCAATCATAGCATGTGTTTTGCAATATGTTGAAATATCTTTGATAATATGATTTATTCCAAACTATGCATTAGGAAGATATGTTGTGTGACTTTTATGACGATAGTGAATATGATCGTTATGAGCAATGAGCGCGTTTGTTTCTTTCTCTCTGCGTCCCATAACAAATTATTATAGAAATAAATATTTCTGGAGTGATTTCTTATTTCCCAATCTGGCCCCTCACATACTACTAACCAATGTACCAAACTGAAAGTGATTTCAAATGTTTAAAAGCAACTGTTCTTTTTGAAATATAACCTTTTGGTGCCTGAATTAACATCTGCAATATTTCATTTTGTAACTAAAAAGCTTTGCTGTACCTATTTGCATCATTAGAATTATTGTGAAAATTATTATTATTTGTTATTATCTTGTATTTTATTGTGGTTGGTTAGTATTGTCTCAAAAAAAAAGAAAAAAATAGAAAAAGTAAAATGTGCGAAATACCCATATTGATTTCTTTATTTTGAAGGGAAAAAAAGAAGAAGATAAATCTTAAGTTTATTTTTAAATGCCCAGCTAGTGGATGAAATCATTTTGACATTTACTGCACGGAAAAAAAAATAACAAAAAAATTGAAGATATTAATCAATTATCATTGTTACTTAAATGGGAAGCATAAGAGAACTTCTTTCAGCGTCTCTTAAAGTGAAATACTTTCAGATTTAGATATGTTTAAGAACTACTTTATACATGTATGTTGTAAGATGCTTGTGTTTTCTGTTTTTACTGTGCAAATGTCCAAGTATGTTTTGATAATGATCGGGTTTTGTTTTGTGTCTGTTTAGGTTTGGAATATGTAGGAATCAAAGAAACGATTGTATATTTGATTACTATATGCCAAAGGTAACCAAAGACATTATAAAGAGAGTTGTCTATTGATTGAATAATTAAACATGCAACAACAAAAAATCAAAAAATAGAATAAATTGTAAATAATGAAAATTGATTTGGAAATATTCTTCTGACTGGAATGTTAGTTTACATTGATTTCTAGATAATATGAGATGTTTATAGTTTCACTAAGGTTAGAGCACTTTAAATCTAGTTTTGTATGTATATTTAGCCGAAGGGAAAGGGTGTTCTTAGGTCCCAGATAATTGAAGTGGTAGAATTATCATTTATCAGGCCGTTTATTCCACTTTTGAGCATTTTCATACTCTGTTTTCATAATACATGGTGAAATTTTCAGAGTTGTTGACATCCGCTTTCTCAAAGGGAAGTTGTAATGCTCATATCCTCACATATAAACCTTTGTATACAGCTCCTTCATTATTAGTATTATTCATATTGTGTGGTCTACTGGTTATCTAATATTTCTGTTTGATCTTTGTTATCAAACTCTTCATTATCAAACATCATTATATCTTTGAAAGTCTTTTATTAATTGGCCTTTATCGAAGCCTTCTCACCGTCAATCCTTCAAATATTATTTATTACGAGGAATTTCCAAATGAATTTTTATACATATTTCATATTTTGTGATGTCTTGATATATTTGATTTATTACTCGTTCATTAATTTTGAGTTGTAGATGTATTGACTTATTTATGTTGAGATGAAACAGTTAAGAATCGGTGAACAACTATACCCTTATGGTGTTGAGGTAATCATTTATGTGTACACTTTAACAAAATCATCTCCTTCAGTGTTGAAGCCATATTATTGATACCATTTGAATTTTCATTGGTATTTTAATTTGTCATGTTTTAACCAAGGTAATTCATCAGTGGGAACTAATTTTTGTGAGAAGACTTAAAGGGCAGTTAATTACTATTCTATTGTTACATAGATTGGACAAAATGTCTCCAAAACAATTTTTATCTTGCACTGAGGAATAAAATGGGAGATAAAGTCTTACCTAAAAAACCCAAATAAATGTTGTCCATCATTGTCTTCTATTTGTGGAACTACCAGCAAAAGATAGTACAGATATCATCCTGAAAAAGAAAATCGTCACCAAAATTAGCAAGTCAATAAAAACTGCCTTATTTTCTGTTACCATCTTGTTTCTGTTCCATTCCTTTTTGTTCCTTCATACACATGTATTTATTCATTTATTTTTATCATTTTTACTGTTCTCAAATTCATCGGGAGATATAGGCAGGGGATAAGGTATCCTCCATGTAATAATCTTGAAATAAAATTATGCTTTCAGAATGGGATAATGTATCATTTTGCTTCACAACAATGATGGTTATACAAATGATCTCTATTGTATTGCATTGTCCTGCAACTCTGGCAGAGGTTAACCTGCTTTAGCAGATATGCAACCCATTTGTGCTTACATATTACAAAATAATTTTGATGAAGTTAACAGTATTCTTTTCAACATGTTTTGCTGAAATAAGTGAAAAAGCTGCAAATGAATCTTATCTCTTTCTGGAAGCATGTTTCATGTACAAATTAACAGGCAGAGTGTGTATTGTGTGAGTGATGTTAAAAGGAGAACAAAATTACGTCTCAGTGTGAAAATCTATTACAATATCATATGCATTTATCACCCTTTTTGCACTGCATGACTTGCATTGCATTTGTGGTTTTAACTGCAGCTAGCTTGGTGTGTGTTTTGATGCATGGAATGAGATATCATATTTACATGATTTTTGTTGAAAGTTTTGCAGTTTCAGTGTTAGTATAATTATGTTTATATAATTATATATGTACATGTATATTAGAATTTTTCCATTCTATTTCATCACTTGCTGGAACTACTTTTACATGCAGTTTAATGCTACCCTGTATGTTATCAACCAAAAGATAGATGTACCCAGCAGGTTTGTTTGTGAAATTTAGACGTACATTGTGACTGGTTTCACAAATTGGCACTGTGTATATAACTGCTGATTTGTGAAATTAGTAATTTGTGCTGGATTTCACAATTTAAAGCCATACCGTACTAGAAGCACTACCGCGAAATCCCCTCTAGCGCCATCTCAGGTCAGCTGTAGCAGTTTAGTCCCGTAACTCGCTGCTTCCCTAGCTGAGCTGTTGGTTTTCGGATCAAATCCTCTGTGAAGTGGGAATTAGGTATTGGGTTACGCACTGTTGCCAACTTGACCATGAGATGGCGCTGTGCATAGATAGTACGCTAGGGCAGAACATTCATCAGTTCAGTATCACTTTAACCCTTGATACAGTTCTTCATTATGATACACAATTAAATTACCAAAACACATCACAGGGTTCATACAAGCTTGATTCTTTTTATTAAATAGTAGGGGGTGAAAATGTCCTTTTTTGTTGTTGTTTGGCCTCTCTTCCTTGAAAGACCTAGAAACTTATAAATTTGTTTGAGAAGAATTGAAGGATTGTCATGATATGAAAATTGCTCAAACCCCCCCCCCCCACCCTTTATTAAGAACATTTCAAGACCCCCCCCCCCCCCCCTCTCTCTTTTTCTTTGAAAATTTCTTAATTTTTTTGCTGCAGACTCTTTTTTTGCCTTATCGATTGTTATGCAGGTCCACAAAATTCTTTAAAACGAAGAAAATAGGTAAATCTTTGATAAATGGGTGTGTGATTAATAAATTAGCCCAAGGAGTTTACAAATGTACCTATTGTATCTATACTGGCGTATTCTAATTTTGAATGACCTAAAGAGATATTGGAAAATTTAATTTGATTTTTCCTTTTTTAAATCTTCAATTTTTACTTGATCAAGCTTGAATGAACCCTGTCTACATCATTGCAACAATATCTGTTCATTGCTCTTTCTTTTCATTATCTTGCATTTATGCATTTGTTACTATCAGTCCTCTCTTTACTCTACACTTCATGGTATTTGGCTTAGATTTTGACATCTTTGCATTGGTGAATTCATAAGAAATGCTAATTTCATGCTCCCTGTTCATATATGCATTTGCTTATATTCTTTGCTAGCAAAATGCAATATCAAGTATTAGATAATAGAATTCTTTAGTTTCACATGCCATGAAAATACACAAGTAGATACAATTCTTTTTAGATTTTAGTCAATTCTTTGGAGGTAAACTAATCATATAAATGATAAAATATAGATTGTGTATCTGATATATGCTATCACATGAATTGCCAGTTATGATGCTTAAATATTAAAGTGAGTCTTTTTTGTGATATGCATTATTATAGCTTATTTCACAATACTTTGAAGAATTAATATAAATATAATTAAACTGTAAACCGAAATTACGAATAAGGGATTTTCATGTAGTTAATTCAAGATAATAGCCTTGATATAGTAATGAAATGTATATGTAATCAGTTAAATTATTAATGAGAATGAATATTAAGTTAACTATTTTTCTGAATATTATTCATCGTAATTTGAGATAAAACCCCATTTTCCTCAATCTTAAAACTGATAAAGAAATATTTAGTACGGACTAAAAAATAGGCAAGAATAGCAGTAATTGTATTTATATGATTACTAATTGTGTCTGAATTGACAATTAATTTGACCAACTGTAGGCTTAATGCTCAACTTTAAAATTTAAGAAAAATGGGACTGAATTCAGAAAAAATGGGATGCCTGAACATAATTCTACCGTGCACAGTTTTGTTTACCAATTGATAAGCCCATTTACTATGGACAATGGAATTCCAACTTTCCTGTTGAAAAAAAAAAATCGTTGAAATCGGTTGAAAGAGTACTCCTGGCAAGAGTAATTGTGGTTGGCCATGAATGGGGTATTGCTGTAGGGTGATACCCACCCCTCTTCCTCTTTTAACTTTTCGGCGAATCAATAATTAAAGAACAATTTGAAATTCCTAGGTCTCCTTTAAAAAGCATTTCTTCAAATATTACTGAAGCCTCTATGGCAGACATGGTGGCACATTTTGCTTGATCGCAATCTCCTCCTCATACCTGTCTGTTCAGATCATCTTAGGGGGGCCCTGGGTCAGGGGCCCGTTTCACAAAGCCTTTTTTCAATGACAAATGACAAAAATCTGTGACAAATCTGCTGATAACTAATCAAAAGCAAGGATTCCAGTAGCTTATAACAAAAACTGTCATTTGTCACTGATGACAAGTTTTGTGAAACGCCCCCCAGATTTCATGAATGTAATGCTCATATCAGTTGCACCCACAAGGAATGTGTAATGTTTCTTTACGATATCAATGCATATTACCATGAAACACAACATGCAAAATTCATTGACTATGTTTTATATGTCATTCTCTCCCCACTTCTGTTATTTTTCTTTCATATTATTTTATATTCCTGATTGTTTCTTCTTTCTCTATTTTTATCCTTCCCCCCCCCCCCCCCAAACAAAAAACACCCTTTTTTTATCGTTCTGTATTGGTTCTCCAAATTTCTGTTTGTGTTTCTCACCGTCTAAATTTGCCCCTTAAAATTTCATGAACCTACAACCCTTCTCCTTTCATCAAAATTGCACTCTGCCCGACCTTTGTTTGTCCCATGTCACCTCTGTTTGTTTCATTATTATGTGTTTTTGTTTCTTTGTCTCCCCTTGTTTCCACTTGTTTTTGTTTTTTGTTGGCTGTTTGGTTCATCCTTCCGGCTTCACGACAATCAACACCAGGTTCCAACTACTTGGGAAGAAAATGAAGTCTTGACGCCCCAAGACAGAGTTCTTCCACCGAGACAGGAACAAAGAAACGGATGAGAATTGGACAGCCTTTGATACCCCACCTGTGAAATATAACTACCACCATTCTATTGGATATCAAAGGGTCAAATGCATATTGGTGGAGATAATTAGTGTTTTGGATTAAGAAATGGAGTTTGAAGATGAATATTGATTGCCTAGTCATTGGTTTGATTTCAAGTTAATCCAGGGCTTTTTTACAAGCCAGAATCCGGGTTTTCAGTCCCGATTGGATTGAAATAGGTTGACGTTTTATTAGTCGGAGATTGCGTGCAGAAATATCTTTCTTTTTATGCAATTTTCATAGTGAAATTATGAAGAGTTGTATAGGACTATTTGTATTTAAACTTAGCAATACAAAGACAAACTTAATAGTGTGTAGGTATGATGTTTGATACACAAAAGGAGTTGTCAGATAATGATCCCTTTTCAAATAAAGAAAAATATTGAAAAAAATGTAGAAGTTAGATGTTTATGTATTCACATTTAATTATTCAAAAGCATTAAATTCACATTGGTTCTAGTGGTTTATGCACATATATGATAAAGCTAGTCGTTTCTTTGCTATTCTCTTTTTGAATTGTTTTTCCTTGCTTTGCTTTTGATCTTGGTTCATAACTTGCATTTTCTTCAAGTTCATTTTACTGAGAGCAGTGTAAGCAAAATGTGAAGGTTTTTAGTTGAATTATGAACATTTTATTAAAAATACAACTCAATCTCTCTCTCATACACACTATTGTATGATCAGTAAATAATTTGTTCTGGTCATTTGATGAGCTCATAAATTTGCATAACTCTATTGCACCAAGTCCATTTATTTGATTACCTAAGTTAAATCTACACAGCATTGCACAGTAAATTTCAAATTGTCATGGTGATAACTTTTTTTTCTACAAGCATTTTCGACTGAAGATGAAAACAATATTTATGACATGATTGGAATGCAGTTACTGTAAGTTATTCAATTTTTTTATTCGAGTAGACATTGAAGTTTAACACCCAAAGAATGCAATATATTAGAATATCTTTTCACTGTTATTGTGAGAGAAAGAAAAAACAGAAAAAAGGTGTATATATTTACTAGAAAGGTATAGCACACAAGCAGAATGTAAAGTGCTTGTTTCTTCAAACTTTTTAATTATAAACATGTGCCTACACAGAAGGGATCAAATGCTTTGTAAAGTAAAAAAATTGTAATTTTCATTTCAAGAAAAGAAATTCTTTTTAAATTTATAACAGCATCATAAAGAGGTAATAATTTTGCTTACATGGTAGCTCTGTTTTTACTTGAAATTTTCATTAAAAGTCATGGGATTTATAAAAAAAAAGTGAATAAGATACTGCACTCAATCACTTTCTCCACCTATTTTCAGCAATGTTTTAATAATCCTATGCATTCATGTGTAATACCTATTTCGAAAAGTGAAGTAAAAAAAAAACCACGTAATGTCCCATGATTTCAAATCACCATTATACACTGCCTAATTTATTGATCAGTGATGCAAAATATTGTAATAGCCCAATCTTTTCTTAATTCTCATTTCGGTGATGCCCCACTATGTGGATTGTGTTATATCTATTGTAGTTGATGATTTTGCCTATATATATTTGATTGTGTGATTTTCTATTTGATAAAGGTAAATGTGTGATTGTGCGAGAGAGAGAGAGAGAGAGAGCGAGAGTGAGATAGGGAGATAGAATGAGACTAAACGCAACACAAAGCTGTTGCTGCGCAGTTGAACTGCAACTACTTGTACAGTCTATTCTTAGTCAGTTTAATAGAG
>JAVYIG010015476.1:0-35766 GCA_035222895.1 Strongylocentrotus droebachiensis
CTGACATATAGGCTTTTAAATAAGCATATTTTTTTGCTTGACTGTGAATTAGGGATTTGTCATTTTCCAACATACGCTTAACAAATTATAATTTACTAAAAAGTGAGAAAAAAAACCAGGAAAATCATGTCAATTCAGCAACATTTGTAAATCGCTGGTATCGAATGAAGAAAAAAACAGTTTGAATTTTATTTGGGGGGTCAACTGTCCCAAGCCCCCCCCCCCCCCCCCCCTCCCTCATCAGTACGCCAGGGAGTGTTGTATTGTCGGCGTATCTTAGGTTGGTGATCGTTCGTCCACCAACAGAAACTTGACCATAAAAAGCCTTTCTCATGATGAATTCAGCATAGATGTTGAAAAGTTATGGTGATAGGATGCCTTGACGGACAACTTGACCAATAGTGAACCTTTCGGTGTAGCCATTCTCCATTCTCTGTTCTTACTGTTGCTTCTTGGTCTTGGTAAAGCGAATGGATGAGTTGAATAATATGTGCTGGAAAGCCCATCTAGCTCATAATCTTTCATAGGCGTTTATGTTGTACGCAGTCAAAAGCTTTGGAATGATCAATAAAGCTAGGGAGAGAAGTTGTTGAAATTCTCTGCTTTTCTCCATCAAATTTTTGAGATTGCCAATTTGGTTTCTTGTCCCTCTTTCTTTTTTGAACCCTGTTTGCTTCTAATTCTTTCAGCAATTAAGTGAAGAAGAATCTTACTGGCATGCGCAGTAATATAAATAGTTTGGGTGTTGGCACATTCATTTTTAACACCTTTCTTTGGAGTGGGAGAAAACAGCTCTATTCCAGTCTTGTGGCCATATTCTCTGTCTCCATATTTTGTTACACAGCTTATGCATGACCTATACGCCCTCCTCTCCACTCTCTTGGAAAAGCTTCGCAGGAAATTTTCAATACCAGGTGCTTTCCAGGTCTCAGATGATTTATTGCTTACTTCGCTTCATTTTGTAAGATGTCAGGTTCAAGCATGGGCTCGTCCTCGACGCTTACACCTTCATGAGTATCAACTTCTTCAGTTTCTTTTGCAGTATACGCTTTTACACAATATTACTTCTTCCACATTGCCTTTATATCTTCATCCTTTGTTAAAATGTTCCCATTTGCATCCTTCAAGACATGTAAGTTTGGGTGTAGGTTTCTTGGTCAGTGACTTGATGTGTTTAAACATGTCACTAGTGTTGCTAACTTCACTATCTTTTCATGACAACAAACTACAGTTGATCGAAATCATGTATGCGCGAGTCTGAAGGATGATTGGGTGTTCAGAAATAGGCAAAAGCACAAGCTGGTCATTACCGTCAAGATGAGGTTCCTGTTGAAGTGATTCCAGGCAGTGATGTCATGCCAAGGAAAGGTCTGTGCACAACATTATGAAGAAGCAGGCAACATCATACAGCAAGCGAATCGAATTGCTGCTAATGAGAAGAGGTATGTTAAGGTCCTCGTGGATTACACATACGTCTACGTACTACTTTTGCAACATGATCTACATGAAGGACTAATAAAACGACAATGACCATGGAGACGCCCATCACAGATCGAACTGTTATTGATGTTCCTGCCACTGTAGACAAGTTAGGAGATATCATTCCATCGATGTTGGCAGGACATGTGTTGACGGGATGCGACACTCTTGGGCATACTTTGGCATTGGATAGGGTACAATGCTGAAAGTGATGAAGCAGAAGATTCAACTCCTTTAGGTTTAGGACTCAGTTGGCAATATTGATGCAGCATGATCATATGTCATCACTCAACCTACTCAATGCTTTGCTTCATGTTATGGACAGTCAACAACCAGCTCAATGTTAGAGGCTCGTATCAACGTGTGGCTATCAAGGGTCCGAAGACTAGGAGCTACAAATACTCCAAACCTTGCCTCACTACCTCAAACTACTGAAGCTTTTGTAAAAAAAATGTTAAGAGAGCTCATTTGCAAACATGTGTGTGGAAGCACGCCTTACAGTCACGACCTCACTTCGAACACATTTGTTTTGAATATTTTTGCAGAATTAAGTATTAAATGACACCCTCTTCCGCATGGAATATTTTAGGGTTCCCAACACTTTAGAGGGCTTTTAAACAAATTTCAAGATTTTGAAGCAAACTTATAAACGGATATAGTCCTGTATCGTATTGGTAGTTCGTAATTTTTAGGTTCATATAAAAGAATCTAGTACCTTAGAATACAAATCTAGTTTCTTAACGCTGTCACTGAAAACGGGAATTTATCACCATATACCACCTCATATCTATGGGACAGAGAGCGTTTTCTTCGAGTATTAGATTACAAAATAAAAATAAATGTGCAGCACTATTTTGACTCACTGGTTCCAGTGCATCTGACTCATGACATATGATAATCTCATGTTATAAATTGGTATTTGGCCACCATTTTGAACTATGCAAGTTAATGTGTCTATAGAGGGCGCCATTCCGAATTATGTAAATTTACATATCATTTGTGATCATACAACATCACAATTTTTATTTAGTGATGATTCTAGAGAAAAATCAAGATATTTGACTGCCATTTAATGTAGTCAAATGCTGTTAACACTTTTTATATCATTAATTTTGGTTAAAAAGGGGATTTTGGCGGCCATTTTGTATGACGTCACATATCTCAAATTGCTCAATGCTGACAGAGTGTCGGCAATCGGATTCTTCAAATTGATGGTCTAAGGAACTATAATCCACCAAAAAAAATATATAGACCCTAAAACAAGGTATATCGAGATGGCTGCCGGACTAATATTATTAATAACTATGATTCAATATTAATATTTCCATATTACTTAAAGAAACGTTAATATTGTGTAAAATGTATTATACTTTGTAAAGTGTACATGGAATATTAATAAAAAGGCAACCAATCAATCAATGTAAGAAATGGTAGGTCTTAAGGGCTTTCTTAAAAGTATCGAGAGAAAATATATGTCTAATGGTAATGGGTAGAGAATTCCACAGAGCAGGAAGTGATGCCATGAAGGGGAAGTTTCCGTGTGTATTCATGTTTACAGGGTGTACAACCAGAAGATGTTGTGACGATGATTACAGAATACGTACTGGAGTATGTATGAATAAGTTCTTATGTAATAGATGCATCACAGACTTGGAATCACAAAAGAAAAGTTGTAGGAAGAAATACCTTTGAGTTATATATTTTTTCGTTTTAAATCAAGTTTCAAGATAAAGTTAAGATGTTCTTCATATTTCCATAAAAAAAAGATGAATGCAACACACATTATAGCCTACAGATAGAATAAAGATTTAAATAAAATACATATAATTTTTACAATAATGATACTAATTATCATCGTTATCATAATAGCAATAGTAATAGGAATAATAATATTCATCATAACAATATATTTAAAAAAAATACCGGTGCTGAATAAAACAACGATTTTGTTTACTTCTTGTTCTTTTTCCTCTGGTTATATATTCATAAGTTTGTATTTCATATTTCTTCTAGTAGAATACTTTAGATTCAATACTTTAATATTGTCTAGATATATTGTACCTTCTTGTATATTCGTGTTTGGATTTGCATGTATAGCGCCATGAACGTCATGCCTGACGGACCTGGTGCGCTTTATAAGAAGCCACCATTATTATTATTATTATTATTATTATTATTTGAAGTATAATATATGGTAAACATCAAGATGTTACGAGGGAAGTGTAGATATGACAGGGCAAAAACAAAAAATGAACATGTGAGGAGCCTAAATGAAAAGTCAAGCACATGTACAGAGTAGTATTATAAAGTCTGATTAATGTTCAGTAGAGGGCGTAGAGGAAAAGCAGTACCAAATTTAAGGAACGTACAGGGAGAACGAACCTCGGAAAGTGTAAAACTTTTGGAAATGCATGAAGATTTACCTGAAACCATTTATCATCAATTCCAAAGATACTTAAAGAAGTGAAACTAAACGAAACTAGATATTCGTATCTGGAGACAAGTTCGCATAATTCATATGAGTTACGTTACCACACGCTTTAAAACAGTGTTGTTTTAAAATACTATATAATAACAGCAATCTACCTCCTTTAAGATACATTCAGGAAGCTAAAATCTATTTCCTTCTTTCACTCATCCATTTTTATCAATTTATTATCTCTTTAGGGGAATGCTGTAAGTTACAGAACAAGACATTTCCATTCGTAGAATTTCGTTTTTAAAAGGTCAAATCGTTTGGTGATAAAGAGATCACGCAATCACTCTGCTATGATCACCATAATTCGTTTAAAAAAAATGTTATCACATCTATCTAGATTTACCCATTAGGATCTCAAGGGAATCGTTTTCTCCATTTTTTTTGTTTTCAACCACCTTAAAATATATTGAGAATTATATCCCTATCTAGTATCTCTTTGCACACACGTCTTACACACGCACACCAAACAGACACGTGCGCGCGCTCTCTCTATCTTTCTCGGTCTTTTTCTCTTACTTCCGCAATTTATCTTCTCTTTCTCTTTCTCTCTCTCTCTCACACACTCTTTTACTTTTTTTTTTCTCTTTCTCACTCTCTTACTTTCTCTCTATCTCTCTTTCTACTTCTCTCACATATACACGCACACACACATACTGAGATCAGGTTTCAGAATGAACAACATGTATAAACGATATCCTCTTAATATTTTATTACTTTACATTAAGTTGTAACTTACACATCATTAATCAATTTCATTCGCTATCTTAAGGAAATATGTTATCTCTCTTAAACATCTATTGTTAAGTTTTAACAATATCAATATTGATCATCAATGATGAGGTTTGTATATACTGTAATCCAAAGCTATCCATCTACTACGACAACTCTTATTTGGAGCATGGACACATAAAATGAAATATTGATACTGCTGAAGCTATAGTGCGTGAACAAGACATATCATTTCATTATACATTTATCCATTCATTCATACATTCATTTATACAGCGATTCATACATTAATCCATACATTAATTCATACATTAATTCATAGATTAATTCATACATTAATTCATTCATTAATTCATACATTAATTAATTCATTAATTCATACATTAATTCATACATTAATTAATTCATTAATTCATGCATTATTTCATACAATAATTCATACATTAGTTTAACTACAATTACTTTAATGATTGAGCGCCTTAATTATCATGGTAGCTCGGCTAAAGCCGGGGTTATAATTATGATTGCAGGGCCCTAAGGGAGAACAATATTGATACTGATGGGGCTGCCCTGGGTTAAAAAAATAATATTATTATTATTATCATTACTATTATTGTACATGTCATTCTTATTGTATTATATACGTTATATGTATATCAACATAACATTGTAATTTTACAATACTGAATATTGTTTTACCCCTAGTAATATATTTTTGACGGCCAGACTTAAGTTCCGATAAATCCTGTATACATGTACATACGATAGGGTTATTAAACATCCAAATACGCGCTATACGTAACATTTGATGGGACATTTTTTTATTAACGAGAACGAGACGGCTGTCATTGTGCATAATCTTGTCTTAAACCGCTTGACAATTATCTAGAGTACAAAGATTTTTCAAAATGCGTTGAAATAAAAGAATTGTCTCATTTGTCAGTCTACTTTTCATGGTGCGTTCGAGTAAATTTGAAATAGAAATGTTCAAAATCAGTGTAATACCTCTAGGATTACTTGGTCTGTTTAAGTCACTGTCGCAGAGATAAGACAATGTGTTAGACCATGTCGAAGTAGAAAACATTGATAGAATCAGGTAATACATTTTCAATCATACGGAAATTTTAAATATGCTATGTCTTGCACTTATCAAAGACGAGGTATCTATGAAAAGTAATTGCTCAAAGAATATTATGTCGTTACGCTCTCCTAAAAAATTCCATTATTTTTTTATTTTTTACGATATTGAGGCTACCCCTGCTTACCACCAACGGCCACATATTCATATTGTCACATTCTTCTACTCGTTAGGGATCAAGTCATTGGTTTTGAGATTAATCGTAAGATATTTCGTCAATTGATCAAAGAAATATTCCTGTCCCCTCACGTCCTCAGTCCAATGGAGGTAGGGTCTGCCGTCACTGAGATACAACCTCGCCAAGAAAGGTATCTCATCATCTGGGATGTCTTCGATGAAGACCGCGACTACGAACTCAGTCTGAGTGTCACTCACGTGGTCCATTGCGGTGCGGAATTTGAGCATGAACCAGCGATCGTGCACGGCGGTTCTGCTTAGTAGAATGACGGTCTTGTAACTTCGGCTCACCACGTAGTCAATCGCATCCAAGTAATGCATACCCGGCACGAGGTCTTCGTCACCAAAGACGTTCCTCTGAAACTGCGGGAGTCTTTCTTCGAGAGTTGGTAGGAGACGTTCGCGAGCCCATTCTTCGTCATCGTCGTAGAAGATGACATTCATGTCGAACTCATAATCATTGTGGTCTCGAGCGTCTCGCATTTCGTTATACCCGACAGCCGCTAATTTCAAGAGAAAGAGTTTGTACCTCAACTGCCATCGATAGTGAAAGACGAGTACGACAATGACAACGAAGGACATGATGGCGAGGGAAGTCAAAGAATAGAGGGCAATGTTAGGGCTACAAAGCGTTTTGGAGTCAAAATCAAACAGCGGTTTCTCGCGAAGAGGCTCTAAAGACGCTGACGAACAAAAAGTTGTATCCTTGTTCATGAGTACAAGTGGTCCGCTATTCCAGGCAAGAAGCCAACTTAGTTCACAATTGCATTCAAGTGGGTTCCCTGAAAGATCGACAGATGTAAGAGAAGGCCCAATCAGTTCGAAAGTACTTTGGTTGAGTCTTGTTAATTTGTTTTCTGATAACAAAAGTGTTGTCAGCCCGCGATTGTTCAAAAACAGGTTTATGTCGAGGTATGTAAACCGGTTATTATGGAGATCAATTCTTGTCATTTGTCCTAAATTGTTGAATATGTCAGTAGGAAGTTTCTTTATTTTGTTTCCCCTTAAGTTCAACACCTGAAGAAATTTCAACGCCTCAAAGGCTAATGGATGAAAAAATGAAATTTGACAGTCTTCCAAACTGAGATTTTGTAGAGCAGATAGTGGTTTAAATACCCACGGTGATATATAATCTGCACGATCATATATTGAGCCGATTGAATTTTCACTCAAATCCAAAGTCGTCAGATTAACCAGTCCATCGAAAAGAGAGATATTATTATCATTATAAAATTGAAAATCAGCGCCCTCAAGCCCGCTCTTTCTGAGGTTCAAATGCACAAGTGAGTTTACACCAGTGAACCAAAACGAAGGGGAAATCAATAAAATATAATTATTGTCAAGGAAAAGAGATTTTAAGCTCGGAGCGACCAAATCAAAATGAGCGATATTACATTGTGACAAATCGATAGTTTCAATTTGTTTTAGCCCCATAAATGATGTCCTTTCCAGGGTTGTAAGATCTTTGTTTAAGTTCAAGTCTAAAAACGTTAAATTTTGCAAACCGAGAAAAGTGAATTGGGAAATTTTAGTCAAAAAGTTCCAGGAAAGATCCAACTCAGTTAAACCTATTTTCCATGAACTATTGTAGGGGTTAATATGTTTAATTCTATTGTTTTTCAATTTTAAAACCCTGATATCCTGCATGTTTTCAAAGAATTCTGGTTCGATTTTTTCGATACGGTTGTCACTAATATCAAGTAATCTAGCTAGTACGCGTCAAATTCGAGAAGACGAATGGATAGAGGGCGGGTATTTTGTTCCAAGAGATGTCAAGCACTGAAAAAGAGTGACCCTGCAGCGGATCAAAGAAATCTATTGGAATTTCACTAATAGTCGAGCAAAACAAGAGTTTAAATTGCTCTATAGTCGACCGTGAGATGCCAATGAATATATTTCTCAACACCTCGAATGACAAAGGAATGCCCCCGACCTGCAGTGACCTGACATGCAATGATGCAATCACATAGGGATCGACTGCTAGGATAGGGTTTTCAGTTAGATCCAAAGTCTCACAAAGACATGAAAATTCGAAAGATTCTGAGGTGAGGTGCGTAAGATGATTTGAAGACAAGTCAACATGTTTAACCCTGCCACAATGACTGATGTTAATGAAAGTAAGAAGGTTGTCGTAAAGGTTTGCACGTTCTAAATGCGGGCTCCATTTTAGCGTATCGCTGGGTAGTGATTTCAAGTTTGAAGACACTAATTCTAGAATAGACAGATTCTTAGCCCACCTGAAGAGCCCTGTGTCGGGAAGCACAAGATGAGAGTTCGAAGACATATCGAGATCCTGCAATTCTTTGAGAGGGTAAAATGTCCTAGATTCAATCATCATTATGTCGTTTTTGGCAACATCCAAGTGGGTAAGGAGAGGGTATCTTTTAAACGAAAAGTTGACGAGAGAGGTGATGTTGTTGGACCTCAGCTTCAGAACTTCAGTGCTTTCAGGAAGATTTTGAGGGACAGAATCCAACCCTCTGCCATCACAATCAGTTATCTTAAGCTCAATGTCCTCGCGACAGGGCCGTCTCTCCAGATCCCACGGTGTTATGGGAACAGCATCTCCATGCAGGGTTTGGATACAGAAGAAGAAGATGATCAATGGAAGAAGTACACGGTGTTCGAAAGCCATAATGCCTGATTTCGGATTTCCGTCTGAAAGAAAAACATACATGGTCAATTTATCTCACTAAGTTGTAATATCTTGCGTTTGTTTGCTGTATAGGCGATTGCACCCTCGGCAGTTTAATATAACATGCAGGAGTCCTGTTCTTCTGAATTTGTGCAACGTTGGTAGAAGAGCCTCATGCATGTTTCCTTCTTCTTCTTTATCATCATCATCAACTACTACTACTACTACTACTACTACTACTACTATTATTACTACTACTACTACTGCTGCTTCTGCAACTGCTACTACTACTACCACTATAACTAATATACTACTACTAATGCTCCTATACTATATAATACGAGTACTACTTCAACTAGTACTGATACTTCTACTTCAATATCTTCAAAACAAGAAATTTTCGTTTTGTTTGGGTTCATATGAGATATTTTTCAGGCTGCAATTTCAACTTTACTTAATTAAGCTAACTTTAATGGCATAAGCTTACCAAACAATGAGGCGACACACTTGACGAGAGTAAGACTGTACCGTTTCAACTAAGGTTCATGGAGAAGAAAGCTCTTGAGCATTTTACCTTAACTTTGTTCAACCGGCCTAGTAGATTGACGATCCAAAATAGATCCCTCACAATGAATGGATGGTTTGTAAAATGGAAATGGTTCTTAGCATGTACTCGAAACTATTCACGTTTTAATGCATATCCTGGACGAGAAAAAAGAGATCATTTAATCAAGGTTGTACTAAATAAAGTGTCTTTTATAGTCATTATGCAAAGCGAAACTCGAAACATCCACTTGGGTTTTATTGGTGCCTCTGTCCAGTAGCCATTAGCATTAGGAACGCCCAGAAAATAATATCAACAGGAAAGATGTTGATATTTGAACTTACGAGCATGCATTTAATTTCTCTCAGTCACTTTTCTATTCACATTAAAAAATAATTATGCACGTAATACGTATAAAGTTTCACGGGTAAATTTGTTTAAAGTGGGAGCACTGGGGTATATTGATGACGGCTTGACTCTCATAAGGAAGATGTTAGGTTCGATCCTTGCTTGGTGCTTACATTCTTAGTGAATGTGTTTTGCCCATGCAGATATGTCCCTCTCGACCCAGGTATATCAAATGGGTTTCTGTGGCCCCCAGTAAGAGCAGTATTAATACAGATGTGGCTACCCTGTGCAAATAAGACCAAAGTATTCATTATCTATTATACAAGGCGCAAGAAGACAGTAGTGTGCTTGTGTTGTGTACAGGAATGAATGATTTACGGAATAAGACTAACTGGAGAAAATGAGAGGGAGAGAGAGAGAGAGAGAGAGAGAGAGGGGGGGGGGGGGGAGAGACAGATAGAGGGAGAGAGAGAGGGGGGGGGGAGAGAGAGAGACAGATCAAGGTTGTACTAAATAAAGTGTCTTTTAAAGCCATTATGCAAAGCGAAACTCAAAACATCCACTTGGGAATTATTGGTGCCTCCGTCAATTAGCAATTACTATTAGGAACGCCCAGAAAATAATATCAACAGGAAAGATGTTGATATTTGAACTTACGAGCATACATTTAATTTCTCTCAGTCATTTTTCTATTCACATTAAAACAATAATTATGCACGTAATACGTATAGAGTTTCACGGGTGAAATTGTTTAAAGTGGGAGCACTGGGATATATTGATGAAGCATCTTGACTCTCATAAGGAAGATGTTAGGTTCGATCCTTGTTTGGTGCTTACATTCAAGCTGTTTGGCCATGCAGATATGTCCCTCTCGACCCAGATGTATCAAATGGGTTTCTGTGGCCCCCAGTAAGAGCAGTATTAATACAGATGTGGCTACCCAGTGTAAATAAGACCAAATTATTCATTATCTATTATACAGGGCGCAAGAAGACAGTAGTGAGCTTATGTTGTCGACTGGAGAAAATGAGAGGGAGAGAGGAGGGGGAGTAGGGCGGGGGATGGTAGGAGAGAGAAAGATATAGAGAGAGAGAGAGAGAGAGAGAGAGAGAGGGAGAGAGAGGGGAGGGGGTAGAGCGGGGAGAGAGAGAGAGAGAGAGAGAGGGGGGGAGAGAGAGAGAGAGAGAGAGAGAGAGAGAGAGGGGGGAGAGAGAGAGAGAGAGAGAGAGAGAGGGGGGTAGGGCGGGGGGGATCCGAGAGACAGATGAAATAGGGACGGAAGGGTTGGGATGAAGAAGAACACGAAGGGGAGAAGATAAGGAGAAGAAGAACAAAATGGAGTGCAAGAGAGAAAAGAGAGATCACGAACAATTCAAATATGATAATCATAATTATTCTATTTTTGGGAGTAAGAGGAGAATTGCGAATTGAGATTGATCGAGAGAATTAAATCGGCGAGAGAGAAAGGGAAAAGGAGATGAGAGATCACGAGCAAGAGAGGAAAGGTATAAATATCATAATATCTTGGCTTTCGTGAAGAAGGGATTAGTTAAAACAGGAATCAAGGGACACGGTGTATAGGTAAAGAAGTGAAAGAGAGAGAGAGAGAGATTAAAAAGAAAGAGAGAGAGAGAGAGAGAGAGAGAGAGAGAGAGAAAGAGACGGAGAGGGAGAGAGAGAAGAAAAAGAAAGGAGATCATGAGTACAGAGGACACGTGACATTTACAAATTATCAAAAGAGATCGGACATTACGTAAATCGTACAACCCACTAGTGTGATGGTTGTAGCAAATTTGACTTTTAATACGGATAAAGAAATAGGCTAACCTGTTTGTCAGATCAAGAAGCACAACTCTTTATTAAACATTACACTGTAAAAAAATAATAGTCGAAATAACTCTATTTAGTAAATATTACCTACGGCATCTTAAGTAGAATTTACTTATTTTGCTGAATAAATTTTTACTCAGTTAAATCGAGTTACATTAACGTAAATAATTTAAGCATTGTAATCATTTTAGATAATTAAAAAAAGCTATGATAGGATTACATATTGCACGATTTGGTACCCATCTAATCTAACAAGTAACATCCACTAACATTCACTACTTCTATTTAAGATTAATCACTAATCACTAACACTACTTCTATTTACATACGCTTCAATTCGACACATATTGAAAGGCTCCAAATTTTATATATACTTGATCGTAGCATCTTAAAAGGAAAATTGGTTGACAATTTCCTGAAATATCAAGTTTGTATTTGTTTTGAACTGGGTAACAATTAAAAATTGTCTTGTCTTTGCTTAGCCATGTTAAATGAATTAGTAAATGTTTTAAAGTCCTTAAATTTTCATTCAACCACAAAAAAGAATTGTTTTATTTAAAAAAGAGTTTAATTTGGTCTTAATGAATATTCATAAATTATGTAAATATTTCTATTACGCACTGCATCGGTCCTTACTTTAAAAAGATAAGAATAATCAACATAAATTGTTTGAGTAATACGTATAATTTCTGATTTTTAGTTAAAATTACTAAATTAATACAAGCTGAAATTACTTAAAGTTCTTATGTATTTGATTTTACTTTAATATTCCACGTATGTTCTACTAAATTGAAAGTTTGAGTTAGCAAGACTTAAATTTAGTGCGTAATTGGCAAAACTAATTGTTTTCAAGTAAATTCTACATGGAAAAAATACGTAAAAATTACCAATGAACAATTTTTTTTTTACAGTGTAGGAACTACAGATAATTTCATTTGATATTACACAGGGTCATATTCATATACACCAAAGAACAACTAATCAAGTCCGGTTTCATTAAGGATAGTTTCTGCTCACTATGATTTTGCCAAAAACCGCCAGACAGTCAACAGTACGATTTAGTTCAATTATTGGATATGGAGTGGGTGTAGATATATATTTAGGATTGTCTGGTAGCTCGAATAGAATATAGTGTGTGAATACTATCGTTATTTTTTGGAAATATACACTTATGAAATCAAGGGGAGAATGACATTTACTGATTCATCGATCCATCCAACTTACCATCGGAGTCTACCGAGGTGACTTTGACCCCCCCCCCCCCCCACCCACCGCACTAATTGAAGTGACTAAGAAGGCCATGCAATTATGACCTTCCCCGGGAATGGACCTCAGATTGTATAGAAAAAACAAAATAAAATCCAGGGGCCAAGGAGAATGGAATAATCATCCCCTTTCTTTCCTCCCTCTCCCTTTCTCCCCGCCCCTCCCCCTCCACTTCGAATATATTCGCCAGCAAAATTTTCGATTAAACTAAGTGCTTAGAAGCTCGGCCCAACGCATATCAGAATTTGCTGAACTCGGGATTGGCCTATACCAACTCGGCATCGATCTAATTCGTACAATTATTCTTTGCCTATATTAATATACAAATAATACACAGCAGTGAGCAAATAATACATTTAATTTTGTTCGGACATTACTAAAATTACCCACACTCGGTACCTTCAAAACAGTCCAAACACCCTTGGCTATCGCCTCTGGCGTGTTAGACTGTTCCAAAATATCTTGTTTGGGTCATTTTACTAATGTCCAAACAAAATGATATGTATTATTTGCTTTACAGAATGTGTTTTATTTGTTTTATAAAGTGATGTTCTATAACATGATTTTACTAATGAACGGTCATTATCCAAATTATGCATTAGTCAAAATAAATGCCTGGTCATGTGTACGCTCTCAACCAATCATTTGATTAGGATCCACGTCATCATCTTATAAAAGGGGTTACTTCCCCCCCCCCCCCAGAAATAATCTTTTTAGAATGGTCAGCCTTAAAACCCAACAACAACAACAACAAACCCCCCCCCCCAAAAAAAAAGGGGGGGGGGAGGGTAAATGAATGAAAAATGTTTATGCTGTGAAATCAGGAAAAACTATCATGTCTGTTTATGTTGACTGAAACTGAGGATGTTGAGTCGAAATATAGTGAGTACAGCGGTAGAGATCGAAGAGTACCCCTGATTCCTGTTTGAATTAATCCCTTCTTTACGAAAACCAAGTTATTATCATAGTTATTCCTTTCCTCTCTCGCTCGTGAACTTTCTTCTCCTTTTCCCTTTCTCTCTCACCGACTTTCTCTCGATCTCCAATCAATCTCCACTCGCTACCATTGCTCTCTTCCTCCTCTCTCACTCCCTAAAATAATATAATTATGATTATCATATATGATATTTTCGTGATCTCTCTTCTCCTTCTAACACGCCATTTTCTTTTTCATCTTCTTCACTTCTCCCCTTCTAGTCCAAAATCTGGCTTGTTTCATTATGATCTCAATCACACCAACGCAATATGCGACCTCCCTCTACTTACTTGCTACCAGCCGAAGATGGCGTGAAAAAAAGTTCTTCGGCTGGGCTGGTGAGCATAATAAGATACGCATAATAAGGCGTTCGTCAATAACGCCATCTTCGGCGGCTTGAATCAATTGTAGAAGAAGAAAAAAAATATGAAGAACCGGCCAGATTCTGGACTTCTCCCCCTTCGTGTTCTTCTTCCTCCCAACCCTACCATCCCTCTTTCACCTGTATCTCGCATCCCTCCCTCCCCGCCCTACCCCTCTCTTTCCCTCTCTCTCTCTCTCTTTTCTCGCTCTCCCTACCCCTCTCTCCCTCTCTCTCTCGCCTTTTCTCGCTCTCTCTTTCTCTCTCTCTTTTTCTCCATCTCTCTCTCCCCTCTCTCTTTCTCGCTCTCCCTACCTCTCTCTCTCTCTCCCTCTTTTTATATATAAATCTCTCTCTCTCTCTCTATCTTTCTATCTCTACCTGTGTTTCTTTCTTTTTCTCCTTTGGGGTGAAAGCTGGTGCGTACGCATGGAGTGGATTTGGGGGTCGAACCCCCCCCCCCAATAATTTGTTTTAAATATATTATAAAAAAAATATTTAGAAAGGTGCTCCTCTTATCCCCCCCCCCCCCTACGCTTATTCAGCGACTGGCTGAGTCGTTGCGAAATTTTCGGCGCGATTTTCAAATTAACCCCTCCCCCCCCCCCCTCCCCCCCCCCCCCCGGTGAAAGTAAGCGTAATTGCCTGGCAAAGAACTTTTTAAAAAATATATTTGTCGGGCTTACTATGCATGCATTTTTAAATGGTGATTCATAAACTCCAAGTGACTCTGATACACCCAAATAACTTTGAAGAATATGCCTGTGCCTTTCTCCAAAATAATATACCGTAAACGTTTCCGCTTTACAATCATTTTCATCATTTTGTACAGTTCCCCTAAGTGTCCAAATGTTCTGTGTTCACGATTTGTAATTTCATTAGTCTTATTTAATCTAGTATTCAAATTAAAGTAAAATAATGATATGAGAGACATCTCCAATATGCTCCGTTCAGGGTACTTTGATTTAAATGACATTAGGTTCCAACACTTCAGTCATGTCGTTCCGTTATACCCTTTCATTATCTTTGTTTACAGAGACCCTACTCAATGGCCTAATGGAAGCCTGATTAAGATGAGCTAGTAATTCGACAAAATGTTTGAATTTTCCATTAAATTTATAACAAACTTACTTCCAGTCAGCCCAAATCAAAGATAGAAAATAATTGATCACTTCTGCCTCCATAATCATTCTGATTCAAAGTCTCTGATTATTGTACCTGATTAACGGTCGTTTATACCATCTCCCGTACTGTGGAAGAAATAACACAAAACCAATTTGACTTCATTTTGCAAACCTATCAATCGAGATTGTAAAACAAAATGACGTTTTTATAGCTGTACTTAATGGGTCAATGTTTTGTTACAGCATGATTGCGAATCAAACGTCAATGTGATTACCTTTCTAATTGGTGCTTTACGAGACTCATTTTATCGTCCACACTTTCCTCTCTATATGATTCTTTGACAGGATCTCGTGCCCATCTCTCTTTCACCGCTCCACTCAATTAGTTCTTAAACAGTCAGTTATGCTTATAATTATGAAGACTGACTTTTTTCTATGTATAATTTAGGTGACTATACATGTCATGTTGAAACTTTAAATAATTATGTGGGATGATGCCTAAAAATAGTAAATGAACATCAAATCTAATTAGGCATGACCCACAATTTGTTTGTCATTTTTTGTTTGACATGTATTCAGTTACATTACAATGAACCAATGAGGACGCCAGCTCAAGCTGCGATTATAATATGACGACCCATTTTTTATATTTTCTATGTATGATTTTATATGACCATGCATGTTGACATTTCATATAAAAATGAGTGATGATGTACAGTATATGGAAAATAAATGAACGTCAAATCAAGTCAAACCATCGATCAACATCAAGCCTAGATTGCACAGTTTTAGATTAATGACGTCAAATGACCGATGAGGCTATTGTGTAAGATGTCTGAAAAATGTCAGCATATTGTTTTCTTCTCTTCCTAATGTTTGGAAATCCATCTTATTCGGAGAAGGATTGCTCATCCTTGGCTTGAACAAATCATTATCCCCAACGTGTTTCCTATGTAGTAAATCACAATTCTGAGGATTTTTAGTTGTCTCATTTCATAAATGTCAACATCAGCTGTGCTATCTTTATCGCAATGTTTAAATGTTTAGAATATGCACTCTCCCCGAAGACTATAACGAGGAAACCAAGAATTTTTCGAAGCACAGCCAAAGAAGTGACGATGTCGAAAACATTAACTAGTTTGTAACATTGCTAATATGTTCACAGTGGTCAGTTGCGGTAGCTGACTCTACTCTAAGGTCAGAATTCGTAGAAAACACCACTGATCACATGAGAGACTAAAGAAAATGCTGGTGAGCATAATAATGCGTTCGTTGATAACGCCATCTTCGGCGGCTTGATTAAATTGTACGGAATATAATATGAAGAACCGGCCAGATGTTGGACTACTCCCCTTCGTGTTATTCTTCCTCCCAACCCTACCGTCCCTCTTCCACCTGTATCTCGCATCCTTCCCTCCCCCCCTCCCCTGCCCTACCCCCTCTCTCTCTCTCTCTCTCTCTCTCTCTCTCTCGCTCTCCCCCTCTTTTTTTTTCTTTCTCTCTCTCCCTCCCTCTTTTCTCTCTCTCTATCTCTACCTGTCTTTCTTTCTTTTTCTCCTTTGGGGTGAAAGTAAGCTAATGCCTGACGAAGAACGTTTTTTATATATATTTGTCCGGCTTACTGTACATGCATTTGTAAATGGTGATACATAAACTCCAAGTGACTCTGATACCCAAATAACTTTTAAAGAATAGGCCAGTGCCTTTCTCCAAAATAATATACCGTAAACGTTTCCGCTTTACAATCATTGTTATCATTTTGTACAGTTCACATAAGTGTTCGAATGTTCCCTTTTCACGATTCGTAATTTGCATTAATCTAGTTAAATCTAGTATTAAAATTAAATAAAGTAAAATAATGATATGAGAGACATCTCCAATATGCTCCGTTCTGGATACTTTGATTTAAATGACATTAGGTTCCAACACCTCAGTCATGTTGTTCCATTATACCCTTTCATTGTCTTTGTTTACAGAGACCCTACTCAATGGCCTAAATGAAGCCTGATTAAGATGAGCTAATATTTCGACAAAATGTTTGAATTTTCCCTTAAATGTTTAACAAACTTACTTCCAGTCAGCCCAAATCAAACATAAATAATGACTGATCATTTCTGCCTCCTGAACCGATAAGACAATCTGGTTCAAAGTCCCTGATCATTGTACCTGATTAACGGTCGTATTTTACCATCTCCCGTATTGCGGTATAGACAAAATACAAAACCAATTTCACTGCATTTTGCAAACCTATCACTCGAGATTGTAAACAAAATGACGTTTTATAGCTGTACCTGACATGCCTTAATGGGTCAATGTTCTGTTACAACATGATTACTAATCAAACGTCAACGTGACTACCTTTCTAATTAGTACTTTACGAGACTCATTTTATCGTCCACGCCTTCCTCTCTATATGATTGTTTGATATAGGATCTCGTGCCTATCTCCCTTCACCGCTCCACTCAATATTTCTTGAACATTAAGTTGTGCTTATAATTATGACGATTCCTGTTTGTTCTATGTATGATTTAGGTGACCATTACATGTCATGTTAAAAATTTAATATGTGTGATGATGTATGTATGTACAAAATAAATCAACACAAAATCTAATTAGGCATCACCCACAATCTGTCATTTTGTTTGACATGTATTCAGTTAAATTACAATGAACCATTGAATGAAATGAGGACGCGAGCTCGAGCTTTGCTTGTATGACGACCCCTTTTTTGCTAGTATGATTTTATATGACCACAAGTTGATATTTCATATAAGATGTGTGATGATGTATATGGATAATAATGTACTCTCCCCGAAGACTATTACGAGGAAAGCAGAGATCGTTTTTCGAAGCACAGCCAAAGAAATGACGATGCCGAAAACATTAACCAGTTTGTAAACATTGCTGCTATCTTCACTGTGGTCAGTTGCGGTAGCTGAGTCTGTTCTAAGGTCAGAAATCGTGGAGAACACCAACGCTTAAAGCATGTTCAGACGACTTCAATAGTGGTCATTGTGGGAGGCGGATCTACAGTATCACCACTTTCAATCATGAATACGACACAACCGATGACGGAACAATGTGTTATATTCAACTCAACAACTGTTGATTATGGTCTATCTTCCGAAACCCATGTAGGATTCGGTGAGAACACTACGATCATTTTTAACTTTTCCTGGTGCCCGATGGATTGGTCATGGTTGGTCATTCTACAGCTCATTTCGGCGATTACAGGCATCGTAGGAAACTTCCTGGTGATCGTTGTTCTTTTGCATCGCCGAAGTAAAAACAGATCGACGGATACCCTGATCGGTGGACTGGCTTTTGCAGACTTCCTTACTTCGGTATTCCTCATTCCCATCCCCCGGGCAGCGTACATTCCTAAGACCTGGTTGGGTGAGGTCTACTGCAGACTTGTCTTCACGCAAAGCCTACTCTGGACATCAATAACGGCCTCAGCATACCTCTTGATGTCTATATCTGTAGAACGGTATATTGCAGTGGTCTATCCTCTTTCTTTCAAGCGCCTCATCACTCGACGACGTGTCTCGACCCTGATCGGTATCATTTGGGTCCTTTCCGTCTTATCTGGACTTTTTGGCTTCTTTACTCGTACTGTTGACACCTTTACCAACAAGTGCAAGGAGCAGTAACCAAACCGCTTGAAACAAATCATTGTAGCTTTCTATTGGTTCTGCCTCCTCCTCGTTGTCCCTTGTCTCACCATGCTAATTACCCAGGTTCTAATCGCTCGCAAGCTTAGTCACCGCTCCAACCAATTTAGAGGCATGACCAACAGCCCAAATGGGAAACAAACGCCATCTTTCCACATTGTGGCCAGAAACCGCGTTCTGAAGATGATGCTGATCGTCATCCTCATCTATGTTGTCTGTTGGACTCCGAACCAGATTGCCTATCTGGGTTATAACATTGGTTGGGTTCCTGAATCTTAAGGAAATGCTCACTTGCAACTCCACCAAAAACACTCCACTTTTTGGAAAAAGAGATGTCGTCGAGATAGGCACCGTGGGTCGTCAGACCATCGACGGCCAAATTTAGCCAAAAGTGAGGTTGGAATCCAGCCTTGGAGAACTCAAAATCAAACTATGGAATAAGAGGAAAGCCTTGGGGTGGTTTAGGAACTACCTCCACAATAGGAAACAATATGGAGTAATCGATGGTGTTCATTCAGGTATTAATTCTATTGATCGCGGTGTACTTCAGTGCTTAATTCTAGGCCCACTATTGTATATTATATATATATATTATATACATATTAATTACTTATACAGGTCATCAAATATTTTGTCTATTATTCTCTTCGCACACGATTCTGATATTGTCTTTTCACACAGAGAACCTGGGATTTTACCCACAACAATTAATATGTAAATGAAAGATATAACACATTGGATCAGAACTATACTATTAAATTATCACTTAATTTATTGAAAACTAAATATATGTTGTTTAGTAATATAAAAGATTCAATATTAACTAGAATTCACTGTTATTGAAAGGGTTTCTACTACAAAAAGGTTATCATGGAAACCACATATTGATAACATGTGTAAACAATATTCCAGAAATATCGGAATACTTTTGAAAGTACTTTTTCGGTCACACATATTATTGAATTTATACTCTACTTTAAATTTGTTTTTTCTTATATTACGAAATTTTAGCCTGGGGCAACGATGCATGCTCGTTATTGGACAGAATCTTTAATACTTCTTCAGAATTTAAACAAAATATATAAATCATTTAGACTCTCGAGCACATACAGATGCACTCTCTTACTGGAACAAGATTGTACAGATACGTGATCTGTTTTCTTATACTATGAGGATATGTATGCTTTCGATCAGTAGAAATGAATAACCGGAAGTTCTTTAAGCAATGTTAAGGAAAAATATCGAATTACACAGCTACCCTACTATTTGAGCGGGCTCCTGTCACCTCCCAAAAATAAGAACCCAACTTACGAATTTTTGTTTTACTTTTACAGGACCCAGACTTTGGAGTTCCCTTCCCAGATGATTTTAAAGAGAGACCACCTTAATACGGTTTCAGGAATGCATTTAAACGTAATTTTCTCCAGCAATATGACAAATGACTGAAATAAACAACCGTTTGTTATTTTTTTACTTTTGTCAATTCATAGATGTTCGCTTTTCCATCTCGCACCCATGCCTAGCATATTTAGAGAATTTAACAGTCCCATCTTACATTATAATACTACTATCTTTCTTCTTCGCTTTACTTCTCGCTTCATATCTCTGCCTCCCCCTCTCTCTCTCTCTCTCTCTATATATATATATATATATCTCTTTCTCTATCCATCTACCCATCTATCCATCTTTCAGTATATTCATCTTTCTTTCTGTCGTCCCCCCTTCCCCATATTCTTTATCTTCCACTTTTAATCGTAACATGTTGTATTTTGTTTTCATTCATATTTTTGTCTCAGTCTAGTGGATGTGTATTATGGGTTTTTCTGTATATGTTAGTAATGTAATTCATTGGTCCTACACGCAACAAGCCTAGCTTATGAGTAGGTTAACTTTTTATATCCGTATGTATTGATTTACGGAACATTCTTTCAACTATGATTCAATATTATTTATTTTCATATTACTTAAAGAAACGTTAATATTGTGTAAAATGTATTATACTTTGTAAAGTTTACATGGAATATTAATAAAAAGGCAACCAATCAATCAATGTAAGAAATGGTAGGTCTTAAGGGCTTTCTTAAAAGTATCGAGAGAAAATATTTGTCTAATGGTAATGGGTTGAGAATTCCATAGAGCAGGAAGTGATGCCATGAAGGAGATGTTTCCGTGTGTATTCATGTTTACAGGGTGTACAACCAGAAGATGTTGTGATGATTATTAAAGATTACGTACTGGAGTATGTTTATGAATAAGTTCTTATATAATAGATGCACCACAGACTTGGAATCACAAAAGAAAAGTTGTAGGAAGAAATACCTTTGAGTTATACATTTTGTTTAAATCAAGTTTCAAGATAAAGTTCAGATGTTCTTCATATATCCATGAAAAGATGTATGCAACACACATTATAGCCTTAAAATAGAATAAAGATTTGAATAAAATACACATACTTTCTACAATAATAATAATACTAATTGTCATCGTTATATTTATAATAGCAATAGTAATAGGAATAATAACAATCATTATAACAATATATTAAAAGAATAACCGGTGCTGAATAGAGCAACGATTCTGTTTACTTCTTGTTCTTGTTCCTCTCGTTATATATTCATAAGTTTGTATTTCATACAGTGGCGTAGACAGGTTCGTACACCTGGGGGGATGACTCAGGGGCGGATCTAGCTTTTTGCTAAGGGGGGGGGTTGACCAATAATGACGATGCGGAGCATCGTCCACGAGCCGCGAAGCGGCGAGCCGATTTTTTTTGGGGTGTTTATTCGAACCCCGTAAGTGATGTTTTCCTGGCATCTATTAACACAATGGAGACCTTAAAAAGCAGTGCATGATAACGTCTTTTTAAATCAAGTAACAGTTAAATACACAGTTATATCCAGAGTTATCATGTGTTTGGTTAAGTTACCAGATGAGTTGAATATCTTCTCACAATATTTGCACTTGAAAGGGTTTCTCTCCAGCGTGCGTTCTTTTTTCTTTCTTTTTTTCTTTTTTTTCTTTCTTTTTTTTCCCCTTTTTTTGTTTGTTTGTTTTTTGGGCCGCCCAAGGGGGGGGGGGGTTTAAACCCCCTAACCCCCCCCCCCCCGTAGATCCGCGCCTGTTTAATCTTGTGGTTATCTTGTGGTTTCCAAACCACAAGATAACCACAAAATACTTGTAAGATTTCTTTTTTTACCGTCTGAATTGGCTTTCACCGTGTGAATGCGGCTAATAACAATAAACACAATTACAATAATGATGAGGATTATTATTATCATCATCATAATTATTATTATTATTAATATTATAATTGTTATCATTATTATTATTACTATTATTATCATCATTATGACTTATTAAGTAAGCAAATATCATTCCCCAAAACCTGGGGAGGATGATTGTACATGCCATCCCCCTCATCCCCCCCCCCCCCCCCCGTTGTCTAAGCCCCTGATTTCATATTTCCTCTAGCTAATGCTTTCGGTTCAATATGTTATTGTACCTTCTTGTGTATTCGTATATGGATTTGCATGTATAGCGCCATGAGCGTCATGCCTGACGGACCTGGTGCGCTTTATAAGAAGCCACCATTATTATTATTATTATTATTTGAAGTATAATATATGGTAAACATCAAGATGTTACGAGGGAAGTGTAGATATGACAGGGCAATTTAAAAACCATGTAAAATGTGAGGAGCCTTAATAAAAAGTAAAGCTTGTACAAGATCATGGACATGTACAGAGTAGTATTATACAGTCTGATTAATGTTCAGTAAAGGGCGTAGAGGAAAGGCAGTACCGAATACAAGAAACGTACAGGGAGAACGAACCTCGGAAAGTATATAACCTTTGGGCATGCATACAGCCTACATGAAACCATTTAATATCATCAATTCAATAGTCAAGATACTTAAAGAAGTGAAACTAATCGAAACTCGGGTATTCGTATCTGGAGACAATTTCTCATGATTCTTCTTTGTTACGTTACCACACTCTTTAAAATAGTATTGTTTTCAAATATTATAATCAAAGCAAGCTAACTCCTCTAAGATGCATTCAGGAAGCTGTAATCTATTTCCTTCTTTCACGCATCCATTTTATATCAATTGATTTTCTATTAAGGGGAATACTATAAGGTACAGAACAAGACATTTCCATTCGTAGAATTTCATTTGGTGATAAAGAGATCCCGCAATCACTAATTCTATAATTCGTTTAAAAAAATTGTTACCACATCTATCTAGATTTACCTATCAGGATCTCAAGGGAATCGTTTTTTCAAATAATTAATTTTTCAACCACCTTAAAATATATTGACAATTATATCCCTATCAAGTATCTCTTTGCACACAGGTCATACACAAGCATACACGCGCACACACATGCCCTCTTTCTCTCTCTCGGTCTTTTTTCTCTTACTTCCTCGATTTCTCTTCTCTTTCTCTTTCTCCTTCTCTCTCTCTCTCTCTCTCTCACCCTCTTACTTCCTCGATTTCTCTTCTCTTTCTCTTCTCCTTCTCTTCTCCTTCTCTCTCTCTCTCTCTCTCTCTCACCCTCTAACTTCCTCGATTTCTCTTCTCTTTCTCTTCTCTTTCTCTTCTCCTTCTCTCTCTCTCTCTCTCTCTCTCTCACCCTCTTACTTTCTCTTTCTTTCTCTCTCTCTTTTTCTCTCACACATATACATACACACACACACACACACACACACACACACACACACACACACACGCAAACGCGCACACACGCACACACACGCACTCACACATACTGAGAACAGGTTTCAGAATGAACGACATGTATAAACGATATCATCTTAATAATATTTTATTACTTTACATTAAGTTGTAACTTACACATCATTAATCAATTTCATTCGCTATAATACGAAGTTTTGGTATGGGGTCATGAATTTGGTTCCAATGAACATATTAGAAGCATATGCGATCCTACAATATTCAGTGATCGTTGTCGCGGTTGAAATCGAGTCTAAAGTTAGGAAATTTGGAAATAATGAACTCTTTGTGTTGTATAGCTCCCTCTCAAGGCAAAGATATTAAGTAAGCTATAAAACAATGTTTCTTGACTAAAAATCAACCGATTAGTTATTCCCGTTTGAAAATTATATATCACAACTACATTTTCTGAGATTTTCATGGTCGCTGCTACTATTGTACGGGCGTAGGCGCTATTTGAAATTCATCCAAATTTAACTGGAGCACCGGTAAATTGTTATATTCAATTTTTCTCGAAAGCAGAAGCGTTTTAGGGACTAAATTTTCTAGTGCTTATAATGCATCCACAGGGGCATCCAAATATATCAAAATTGTAAAGAATCACTATCCACCCAATTTTCAAAATTTCCCAAAACTTTGTATTACCTTTAAGAAAATATGTTATCTCTCTTAAACATCAATTGTTAAGTTTTAACAATATTAATATTGATCATCAATGATAAGGTTTGTATATACTGTAATCCAGAACTATCCATCTATTACGACAACCCTTATTTGGAGTATGGACACAAAAAAATGAAATATTGATACTGATGAAGCTACAGTGCGTGAACAAGACATATCATTTCATTATACATTTATCCATTCATTCATACATTAATTTATACATCGATTCATATATTAATTCATACATTAATGATTACATTAATTCGTGCATTTTTTCGTACACTAATTCATACATTAATGTTACTACAATTCCTTTAATGATTGACCGCCTTAATTATCATGGTAGCTCGGCTAAAGCCGGGGTTATAATATGATTACAGGGTCCTCAGGGAGAACAATATTAATACTGATGGGGTTACCCTTGGTTATAAAATATATAATTATTATTATTATTATTATTAATATTATTATAATTGTCATTCTTATTTTATTATATGCTTTACATACATAGAAATAAAACATTGTAATTTTACAATACTGAATATTGTTTTACTTCTAGTGATATATTTATGAGGCCAAGATTGAAGTTCCAATAAATATTGTATACATACGAGAGGGTTATTAAACATCCCAATACGCGTTACATAACATTTGAAGGGACATGTTTGTATTATTAAAGACTGTCATTGTTCATATAATCCTGTCTTAAACCGCTTGAAAAAATCAAGAGTAAAAAGATCAAAATGCGTTGAAATAAATGAAATGTTTCATTTGTGATTCTACTTTTCAAGGTACGTTCGAGTAAATTTGAAATAGTAAAAACGTACATAATCATTGCAATACATCTAGGATTACTTAGTCTGTTTAAGTCGCTGTCGCAGACCAACAGCGATAAGCCTCGTACGACAATGTGTTAGACGATGTCGTAGTAGAAAACATTGATTTAATCAGATGATACATTAGCAATCATACGGAAATGTTAAATATGCTATTTCTCGCATTTATCAAAGACGAGATATCTAGGAAAAGGAATTGCTCAAAAAATATTATGGTCGTTGCACTCTACAAAAAATTCCATCCTTTTTTTTTTCTTCTAACATTTCAGCTCATAAGGATATTGAGGCTATCCCTGCTTACCCTGACGACCACATAAGGGGCAGTTACACTGTCATCCAAACACGCCAAAAAATGCCAAACCGGAGCCTGGCCGCGATGTTACCAAGGGCAACTACGCTTTACCGGCAGACATGCCAAGCCCCAAACATTCCAAAACGAAGTGTGATCTTTTGGCGTGTTTTGGCGTGTTTTGGCGTGTTTGGCAAGTATAACCGCTCGCAGTTGTAACATCGCGATGTTAGGCACGTGACTTTCGGCACTTCCGGATTGTTACCCGCGCTCTTTTAAACCACGTTCTTCCCGTGTGATATTTATAGCATTTCCATCGTCGCGCGTGTTATCCGTTCATTCAGCTCCGTTTGTTCCAATTCCGTTAACTCATCCTTTATTCAATCTTCGTTATTCCCGTCTGGCCATATCTGTCTAGTAGTAGTATTTGAGTGTTTTGTTAGATTAATTAATATGGAAGTGAACAATTCCCATTGCCACTGATGATGAGATGAAGTTCTTGATTTCGATGTGGAGGCAGGGAGAATTCTCATAATTCCAATTAACAACGATGATTTTCTTAACCTTCCCATATCGTTTTTACTACTAGATTTCGATTGAATTTGGGAAAACTGAATCAGCAGCCGTAGTCCGTACTTCGTAACTTATCCACTCTTGCCTCAAATACTACACGCGAGATAAACAAAACATATCGCATGCATGCGCATGGGATGTATCGCTATTTAGCTAGCTATAGCGCTAGCTGGAAATTGCGCGCGCTAAAAATCTTATAGCAGGCCGGGGTCAAAGGTCGGGAAGACTGCACATGCGCATTACCAACCGAAACACGCCAAAACATCGCTGAACAGCTCCGTCGGTGATGTTTCAGCACAAGTGTAACCGGGTGCACGAAACATCGCGACTTTTCAAAATGAGGTATTTGACAGTATAAATGCGCCTATAGTCATATTGTCACATTCTTCTATTCGTTAGGGATCAAGTCATTGGTTTTGAGATTAATCGTTAGATATTTCGTCAATTCATCAAAGAAATATTCCTGTCCCCTCACGTCCTCAGTCCAATAGAGGTAGGGTCTGCCGTCACTGAGATACAACCTCGCCAAGAAAGGTATCTCATCATCTGGGATGTCTTCGATGAAGACCGCGACTACGAACTCAGTCTGGGTGTCACTCACATGGTCCATCGCGGTGCGGAACTTGAGCATGAACCAGCGATCGCGCACGGCGGCTCTGCTTAGTAGAATGACGGTCTTGTAACTCCGGCTCACCATGTAGTCAATCGCATCCAAGTAATGCATACCTGGCACTAGGTCTTTGTCACCAAAGACGTTCCTCTTAAACTGCGGGAGTCTTTCTTCGAGAGTTGGTAGAAGATGTTCGCGAGCCCACTCTTCGTCATCGTCGTAGAAGATGATATTCATGTCGAACTCATAATCATTGTGGTCTCGAGCGTCTCGCATCTCGTTATACCCAACGGCCGCTAATTTCAAGAGAAAGAGTTTGTGCCTCAACTGCCATCGATAGTGATGGACGAGTACGACGATGACCACGAAGGACATGATGGCAAGGGGAGTCAAAGAATAGAGGGCAATGTTGGGGCTACAAAGCGTTTTGGAGTCAAAATCAAACAGCGGTTTATCGCGAAGAGGCTCTAAAGACGCTGACGAACAAATAGTTTTATTCTTGTTCATGAGTACAAGTGGTCCGCTAATCCAGGCAAGAAGCCAACTTAGTTCACAATTGCATTCAAGTGGGTTCCCTGAAAGATCGACAGATGTATGAGAAGGCCCAATCAGTTTGAAAGTACTTTGGTTGAGTCTTGTTAACTTGTTTTCTGATAACAAAAGTGTTGTCAGCCTGCTATTGTTCAGAAACAGGTTGATATCGAGGTATGTCAAACGGTTATTATGGAGATCAATTCTTGTCATTTGTCCAAAATGTTTGAATATATCAATAGGAAGTTGCTTTATATTGTTTCCCCTTAAGTTCAGCACCCGAAGGAATTTCAACGCCTCAAAGGCTAATGGATGAAGCAATGATATTTGACAGTCTTCCAAACTGAGATTTTGTAGAGCAGACAGTGGTTTAAATGATAAATAATCTACACGATCATATATAGAGCCTATTGAATTTTCACTCAGATCCAAAGTCGTCAGATTAACCAGTCCATCGAAAATAGAGATATTTGTAAAAATTCGAACGCTCTCAAGCTCGGTCTTTCTGAGGTTCAAATGCACAAGTGATTGTAAACTTTCGAAGGGATAGAAAGTCATATAAAACAACGGGTTATTGTTAAGGAAAAGAGATTTTAAGCTCGGAATGACCACTTGAATATGAATGATATTACATTGTGACAAATTGATAGTTTCAATTTGTTCTAGTCCTATAAATGATGCCATTTCCAGGGTTGTAAGAAATTTGTTTGAGTGCATGTCTAAAAACGTTAAATTTTGCAAACCGAGAAAAGCGAATGGGGAAACTTTAATCAAACTATTACGAGAGAGATCCAACTCAGTTAAGTCTATTTTCCATGGACGATGGTAGGTGTTTACATATTTTATTAAATTTTTTTCCAATTTCAAAACCCTGATATCCTGCATGTTTTCAAAAAAATCTGGTTCGATCGTTTCGATATAGTTGTAACTGATATGAAGTAATCTGGTACGCGTCAAGTTCGAGAAGACGAATGGATAGAGGGCGCGTATTTCGTTGTAAGAGATGTCAAGCACTGAAAGAGAATGACCCTGCAGCGGATCAAAGAAATCTGTTGGAAGTTCACTAATAATATACGCGAGTCTAATATGCTCTATAGTCGACCGTGAGATGCCAATGAATATATTTCTCAACAACTTGAATGACAAAGGAGAGATCCCGAACAACAGTGAGCTGACATTCAATGATGCGATCACATTGGGATCGACTGATGATATAGGGTTATCAGTTAGATCCAAAGTCTCACTGCGACATGAAAATTCGAAATCCTCCTGGGTGATGTGCGTAAGACCATTTGAAAACAAATCAAAACGCTTAACCCTGCCACAACCACTGATGTTAATGGAAGTAAGATTGTTGTGGAAAAGGTTTACACTTTCTAAATCCGGGCTCCATTTTAGCGTATCGTTGGGTAGTGATTTCAATGTTGAACTCTCTAAGTTTAGAACAGACAGTTTCTTGGCCCACCTGAAAAGATCTGTGTCGGGAAGCACAAGATCAAAGTTGAAAGATAAATTTAAAGCCTGCAATTCTTTAAGAGGGTAAAAAGTCCTAGATTCAATCATCCTGATGTCGTTCCAGGAAATATCCAATATGGTAATGTGAGGGTATCTTTTAAACGAAGAGTTTAAGAGAGAGGTGAGTTTGTTGGAACTCAGCTTCAGAACTTCAGTGTTTTCAGGAAGATTTTGAGGGACAGAATCCAAATTTCTGCCATCACAATCAGTTTCCTTCAGCTTAACGTCCTCGCGACAGAGCGATCTCTTCAGATCCCACGGTGTTATGGGAACAGTATCTCCATGCAGGGTTCGGATACAGAAGAAGATGATCAATGGAAGAAGTACACGGTGTTCGAAAGCCATAATGCCTGATTTTGGATTTCCGTCTGAAAGAAAAACATATAGGGTCAATTTATCTCACTAAGTTGTTATATCTTGTGTTTGTTTGCTGTTTAAGCGATTGCACCCTCGACAGATTAATGTAGCATGCAGGAATCATATTTTTCTGAATTTTTGAAACGTTGGTAACGTTGGTAGAAGAGCCTCATGCATGTTGTCTTCTTCTTCTTTATCATCATCTTATACTACTACTACTACTACTTATACTGCTACTACTACTACTGCTTCTACTAATATTACTACTACTACTACTACTACTACTACTACTACTACTGCTGCTGCTGCTACTACTACTGCTACTACTACTACTACTACTACTTCTACTGCTGCTACACCTAATAATAATAACTGCTGCTACTACTATACGAGTACTATATTGCTACTAGTACTGCCTCTATACTTGCTACTAGTACTAATACTGAAATATCTTCGTAAACGAAATTTTGTCGTTTTGTTTAGGTTCATATGAGATATTTTTCAGGCTGCAATTTCAAGTTTACTTTGGATAACTTTAACTTCATAAGCTGACCACACAACGTATTGTCAAATGAGGCGACACACTTAGAGAGTAAAACTGGAGAAGAAAACTTTTAAGCATTTTACCTTAACTTTGCACGACCCCAGTAGTTTGACGCTCCAGAGTAAGATCCCTCGCAATGGATGGTTGATTTGTAAATTAAATATGGTTCTTAACATGCGCTCCAAAATAAGATCCTTCGCAATGAATGGTTGGTTTGAAAATTCGATATGGTTCTGAACATGCGCTCCAAACTATTCATGTTTTAATGTATATCCTCGACGAGGTGAGAAAGAGATCATCTAAATATGGTGGTATATAATAACTGAAGTGTCTTTTATAGTCATCACTTTGTAAATCGAAACTATAAGCATCCACTAAGGTTTCATTAATGCCTTCGTCCAGTAGTTTTCACGACGGAAGGCAAAGAGGATGGTAACTTGAGATGAAAATCGATCTGCGCATGCTCATCCTAAAACTTTTGAGCATGCTCAAAAAATCCCGAAGCACACAGCGAATGACGACGAATGCATAGCATTTGTCCAGCGTTGGTCCAGCGCGCGAGATGAACGAGTAACGAATACTGACGCACACCTAGCGAACGACAACGCACTGGCCAAAATTGCAAATTTCCAAAGCGCTGGCCGTGCGTCCCCCATATAGCTCCGTTTAGTCTCATTTGAGAACGCCCCCTATCGGCAGAGTCCAGCGGCCTAACATGCACGTTAGCCTATGGACTTTTTGTTTAAACGAAAAGCACATCCACCCCGACGTACGTTATCACTAGCTCTTCCATTGGAACCCTCATGTCCCATTGACTTTTGAAAGTTCACCCACCGTAATTTCATCAAAATAGGTTGCAAGCTCGTCATTGCCTATATAACACATGTACAACAAGTCGAAGTTTGGACTCAATTTACCACGCGATTGTAAGATTATAGGTCAAGCACACAAAGGATAAGAAGCATGAATTATCATAAATCAGTTCTGCTTGGTTCATTATGTCCACTTCAGCCAACCCCCCCCCCCCCACCTTAATTTTTCCATTTAGTAAAAGCAAACTTTTTGCCGAGGTAAGCAAAAACATGGACTATTCGATTATTAACATAGGGGTGCAATTGTGCACCACATCAAACTCCCCTACTTTCAGTCAAGTAGGGAGGTAATCAGATATGGTTTGGACGGGACGTGCCGCTCAAGCCTCGAAACCCCTACCCATTTCTAAGGGAAATTTTTAAGGATTTTTTTCGAAGTAAAGCCCATTTTTCACAATTTCGTATTTTTGCCCTGCAAACACCCGAGAATAAAAAAACGGACCCATGTTTAGGGATTATTTTGTTTAAAATGGGACCCATGTTTAGAGATCGTTTGTGGAAAAGTGACCTATTACAGCGGTACCCCTCCCCCCCCCCCCTATGTCGTGGTATGTGAGATACCCCCCCCCCCCCGGACACCAAACAATCAGAATCCCATCATTAGATTTCCATAATATTGCTTGCGGGAAATATGCTAGTCGTTTTGATTTGATTTGATTTATTTTCCACTCAAATATCCACAAATTAAAATGACATATAAACAATACAGTATTACAGTATATAATAGAACAAATGAATTTACGTAATAAAATAAGTTTGCAGAGTACATTTAAGTTTGAGAATAAGACAAAATGTGTTATATTGCTTGATTTAACTGTGAGGGGGAAAGGGAATCTCAGAAAAGCTAGGCTTGTTGAACAAGATTCCCAGTATAAATTAAGTACTAGACCATCGTCAGCGTGCATCAAATCCTGCACATGTCTGCCCCCCTTCCCCCGAGAGACCAAATAATCCACCCACCTTCGCCAGATCCCCATTCCGATAGAAGTTTGTTTGTATTAAAAAAATATATTCCTTAGCACTCTAGTATTAAATCAAGCAATATACTTTCTTCACACCTCACTTTTCTACAAAATTTACTTGTACATTTTGAAGAATATTATAGAGTAGCTTCGGAGCGAGAATATGTTTGCATTTTAATTCATTTAAACGCGCACTCTTGGGCCCTACTAAGCCTAAACTTGTGTTGCAGTCTTGAGTCAGTATTTGGGGACGATTCCCCTAAACAAAATTGAGGGGGGACGTATTTCCCCGTCCCCCCGGGATCGACGCCCCTGATAGTATCTTAGAGTGTGTAAGTATCACGATATAAATAGATAATGTTAGAATCATCAGCAAAAAGGATAAAAGATAAGATACTAGAGGAATTTTTGAAATCATTTATATATATACACAAAAGATACATGTCTAAAAGTACTGGTACTTGTAAACTTACATGTTCAAAGCTCATATTAATAAACAATCTTTCGCTAAAAAACTTGAAAGTCCCTTGCAAGTCTCTAATGACCTATGACTTTTCCTTCTTGGTACATTTAGTTTTTTCATTAATATTTGATTATTAGCCATTGGAGAAGTATTTTGAGGGGTTAATGACATTATTTAACATCTGCTTATTCACTGTACAATTAACATAAACACTGTTATAAACACCCATCATCCTGTTTGCATATAAACATACCGAAATTGATAATTCAGACAGTTTTTAAAATCTGCTTACTCACTGTATAATTAACATAAACACTGTTATAAACACACATCATCCTGTTTGCCTATAAACATACCGAATTGATACTTCAGACAGTTTTTAAAATATGCTTACTCACTGTACAATTAACATAAACACTGTTATAAACACACATCATCCTGTTTGCCTATAAACATACCGAATTTGATACTTCAGACACTTTTTAAAATCTGCTTACTCACTGTATAATTAACATAAACAATGTTATAAACACACATCATCCTGTTTGCCTATAAACATACCGAATTTGATACTTCAGACAGTGTTTAAAATCTGCTTACTCACTGTATAATTAACATAAACGAGGATATAAACAACCACCATCTTGTTTGCCTATATACCAACATAAACTGCTGGTCATAAACGTGGATTAAATTGTTTTCATCATTTTATGGAGTGATTTTGACAATGATGTATTCCTAATAGATCTAGATAATAGTATATATTCTTAGATTTTATTGAATAATAATTGGCGAGTGTTTGTTTTGCTCGCCTTTAAAGCATGTGTATGCTACTATATTTATCAACTAGGGGACCTACGTCCTTAAGTCATAACTGGCAGTAATGAGGAATAATGCCTCACAAAAGGGCACTAATATAGCATATCGACACGGTTTTCATCGTGGGACCTCACAGTTACGAGGCCATTTCTTTGCCACTGAATCATGACTGTACGCGGCGGGGGGCGCAATTTTTTTTTACACGCTAGCCTGGCCATTTCTATGATAAACACCATGGAAACGACTAATATTAGTCTAGCAGCCTGCATGCGAGCGCGAGGTGCATGATGATACACAATGTTGTACATCATGCATGGAAATCATCAGATAAAGACATAGCTAGCCCTTTTATTGTGAGACGGCCATTGCAGACATTGGGCGATGGAATTCAAAAACTTAATCTATTTTAATTTAATTTAGGAACTTTACATTAATCTTGATTTAGACTAAGGAGACACGAACGAACGAACGTTCAGCTCGAGAGCAACCAAGGAAAACTGCATTAGTGCATGCCTATATGTAGGCTTTACCACCAGCGCACTTTTACGAGTATTACGGTGAAACTGGCCAGGCTAGCGTGTAAAAAAAATATTCGCGGGACTAGGGTAGGGGACAGCCAGGGGCGTCGCTAAAGGGGGGTGCGGGGTGTAAAAGGAAAAGAAAGGAAAGAGAAGAGAAGAAAGAAAGAGAAAAAAAGGAAACAAAAGAAACGGGGGATGAAAAAGAGCAGAGAAGAGGGGTAAGAGCCTGAAAGAGGAGGGGTGGGAGTAAAAGAGAGAGGAGGTTGTTGGTTGGAGTCGTCTCGTCGAGGAAGCAAGACAGAAACGCATAGATATGTTGCCGTGTCGGGTCAGCTGTGTACTATCGTGTACTATATCAATGCGGAAGTTTGAAGTCGGTGAGATGTATTATGTCGGTCGGCCGGCAATGTTTTTCCCCTACGAACTGTGACTTTCTTTCCGCTGTGACGACTTCGAGAGAAACTACAACTATAATATTTGTATTTTCTCGAAGTTTCACCTTCCTATGATATCAGCTAAATTAGAGGTTTAAAATTTTCGGGAAAACTCAATACAGACAAGGATTAGGAGTCAAGAACGGTACAACGAATCGTCTTCTTTCTCTAATAATTTAAAGATACGTCAAAGAATCCGCGCTTCGCGCGGATTCTTTGACGTAGGGGGGGGGGGGGGGGACAGAATTCAAATAAGGATTCAAACATGTGAGGGGTACAAAGAATCGTCTTCTTTCTCTAATACTTTAATGAAACGTTTAATCAAAACAAACACTCGCAAGTTTTTATTAGATAACATCTGAGAATGTATATGTATACTATACAGTAGGCTTGCAAGTGCACCATGAGAGAGAGAGAGAGAGAGAGAGGGAGAGGATTGAGGAGTCCTGAAAAGAACTCTCGGTAATCTATCTTGAAGGTGTGTAGTCCTGAAAATGACTGTTTGTTTAGTCATGAAAAGACTGTTGGTTATCTTTCTTAGCTTATAGTTCTAAGGAGAACTATAGTGCTTGGAGAGGATGAGTGGCGGGAGAGTGGCTCGACGTTTCGAAACAGGTTGACTATCCGTCGTCATGAGTGTGTATGTATACTATCCGTATATATGTATACTATTATCTAGATCTGTTAGGAATCAATCAATTGTCAAAATCATTCCATAAGTTGGGGTAACAACAAATATTCCACATTCATGACCAAAAGTGTAGATACTTCAGACAGGAAAATCATCCATGCATACTTGCCCTATTTGCCAGGAAAATAATTATAATCCTAGACCTTTTTATTTACAAATATTTTGGCAAACTTGTGCTTTTGGTGCTATCATACTTTAGCCCATCGATTGAACTAATGACAATACTTGTATGTGTAAGATACAGAATCTGAGGACAATGACACAGAATTCATAAAAAATGAGTGAGTGAGGATAAAAATGCAATGAGTCTGTATTGCAATCAACGGATGAAAGGGGATGGATGGATGGCTGTTGAAAGATACAGCATTCAGTAATGACTTTTTTAAAAATTGTAATAAACCATAAGATTGTATAAGGTTAGGTACAATGCATAGAGCTCTAAAAAAAGCCTCTTGCCTTGAAAATATACATCTCTATTTCTCTCCTCTCTCTCTCTCTCTCTTTCTATCTCAATTCAATTCAATTCAATTTATTTTATTCTTGAACATCAAATAAAACATCAGATTGTACATTCGTAAATAACCACATTTGACCAAGAAAAGATTATTACATTGTGTGTACATGTCAGATGAAAACACATTGTATACAAAAAAAATAACGATATGTATTTAAAAATTATGATTAAGCATAAGTATTAATAGTTATTTTTAAAGTTTAACTTTAAACAAAGAAATGATTCTACATGAACAAAGAGTAGTATCAAGATAATTCAAGATTCGTGGCCCAGTATGTTTAAAAGAATTCAGGATTAGATCAGATGTTGCTATAGGGAAATGGAAATTATTTGATGAGCGATTATTATACTGATGGAACTCAAAGTTGTATTGAAAAAGCCTTATTATATCATTAGGAGCATAACTATTTTAAACAAGCATGCATAAGTGTAGCGATTTAAATTGATTAATATCATAGACTGTCATTGTGTTTAATTTAAAGAATAAAGGTCAAGATGGCGCTAGATAGAGAGAATAAGTACAAATGCGGAGTGCTTATTTCTGAAGTTTGTGAATTGGATCTAGTTTTGTTGTTCCAAAACAAGCCCATGTACAGTATTTAATGAAAAGAGGTATCACGGAGTTGTATAGCATGAAGAAGTTTTTTTTCAGGTAATATGGATCTTAATTCTTCCAACATTTTTAGATATTTTCCTACATATATGTAAACGATGATTAAGAAAAGTTTGTTTGTCATCTAAAATAACACCAAGAATTGTCACTGTTTTAGTTGTATTCAAGACTGTCCTACCCATTTCTAATTTAACATCAGATATATTGTGAGAAATGTTTGGTTTTACAAAAATGCATGACATTAGTTTTACCGTAATTAATTATTAACTTATTAGCTTTAACCCAGGCTACCACCTTAGATAACTCTCTATTAGTTTCATACAATAGTTCATCAAAGTTACTATGTGAGGAAATAATATTGGTGTCGTCTGCAAAAGGTACAAAATGGAAAAAGGATGATGCGTTACATAAGTCATTAACATAGAGAATGAATAAGAGAGGGCTCAGTATTGAGCCTTGAG